>VZRN01004661.1:2088435-2110078 GCA_013397935.1 Dasyornis broadbenti | reverse complement strand
GCTTGTAAAACAGCAAACAGCCATAGCTTTTTGAGCTGTGATTTAATAGAGGTCGTCAACGCACTTCTGTACAAGTACTACTTCCATTGTACTCGGAAAGATACTTCAAACACTCTTGCAGACATCTAGCTTTCCACTCTGCTGTACGTCGGCTGATTGCACACAAGCCTTTCATCAGGGGAGCAATGTTCGAAGGGTTGGACTCCAGAGATACTCAGATAATGGAAAATACAAACAGCTGCTACCTCTAGTATTATTCAGATTTTATTTACTTTTTATTGATTGTAATGTGCTACAGGGGGGGAAATTTAATATACTGTGTTCGTGTAGCCTGTTTGTGTTCACATCCTTTCAAATCATCTTAATTACAAGGAAATATTAGCTACACTTGTCAACAGGGCTACATTTGTATGACTTACACTTTATTTTCCTGGAGATTCTTCATTGACACAACTACAGTCTGTTATATACTGGGTAATATTTAAATATACTTCTTTTATTTTTGATTTTTCTCTTGCTTTTTCTCCACTCTCTTTGGGGTAACCATTTGAAAAGAGGAGGATGTGAAATGGGGTTTTCGAAAGCATCACTAGACTTTAGTGCTTGGGCCATAAGTATCATTCGTGGGGGTTTGAGAATGAGAGGGGTTGATTGGGGGGTTTGTTTTGTTTAAATCCACAGTTCTTTGTTTTGAGAAAGAATTGAGGAAAATATACTTTCTCACTTTAAATGTTGGCAAATATATATAAAATATAAATATAAATATATATATATAAATATGCACACTCTCAGGTACATTTTGTTGTGTTTTAGAAATCTGTGGTTTGAATAATAACATTATATTTGTTTTTTTCCACAACAGCAACTTTTGAGAAACATTTGCCATGGCATTTTCTTGGTGCCTCCAATTTAAATTTCCCAAGCACCTACCAGTTTGTACTTCTCCCATTTTAGAGACGTGTATAAAAAAATATCACTCACAATCATTCTGGCTTCTTCTACTTTTTCCATGTCAAAGGGCTTCCATTCCATGAAGGAGAATCAGACCACACTCACAAGACCTTAATGGCTGCTGAGAAATTTGAAAGTCAAAAGGAAATTGGAAAATAAAAAAAAAGAAAGGGTCAGTACATTCAAGTTTTGCTTTCTATGGAGCCCAGATTTATAATAGATTCAGTTGGGTTTTGTACAGATCACCATTTTGCAGGTAGAAAGTGACTGGAAAACATCTCCATTTCTTTTGGAACATTAAAGTAGAGAACTCCTACATTGAAACATAATTGTTCTATAAATGTATTTGCTTTTGGTTTTAATTATTTTTAATGTTGTGGTATTTTGTCAATAGTATATATTGTAAAATGTAACTATCCAACATTGTTATAAGCCCTTTACGATTAGGGTTTGGGTTTTTTTCTGACTAGAGTTTTGGTCAGTCCAAAATGGGGTGTTACCTTACTGCTGACCAGTTTTAGAGGGATGTTGTCCTTTCTAAGAACACAGAGACATCACCTTTTAAAGAACAGTGGGAAGCCTTGCCTTCTTGTGGAATTGGAATGGAATCACTGCTTCATGGTAATTAGGTCCGTCTCTTGTCTCCCTGGATCAGCAGATGTTTAGACTTATTGTCCTCTTTAAAAATCTGGTTTATTTTATTTTACTTTTTTTTCAGCTGTCAACAGCGTGTTCTGTAAAATCTAACAAAATGTTTTTAAAATGTGTTTGATCTGTGTGACAACTATACTGTTCTGTTTATTTTAAAATTCCTAAAGTCCAAAAATATTTATATGCAGAATTTTCTGTGTTGAAAATATGAAAAGGCCACAAATTTGGTTAGTTACCACTGAGTTGTTCTAGTCTAAGCCTTTTTTGCTGCTTGTGTATCATTCTTTTTCAATGTATATATAATTATGGACTGCAAAAAAAAAAGGCATTTATATGTCTAGTAGAAGGAATAAGCTTATTTATATTATAGTGTTAAAAAGTCTGATGTATTCAAGTGACTTACTTTATACCGCATGCAGACACACAGTGTACATTCCATCTAAGAAGGGATGCCATGCTATTTGTTTTGAAGAAGTAATTAAAGAAGTAATTAAAGCTGTTCTCTTCTCAGTAGAGCGTATGCCAGAAAGACTGAGAGGTAGAAATTGTTCTGAGTCAATTTTTTAAATGCAGATTGTTGCTGAAAACCAGGAAATGTTCTGGAAAACTCAAGTGCTTTCAGAACTGTGGGGTTTTCTAAGAAAGGGCAGCAAAGGGGCAAAAATGCTCCTTCACCCAAAGATACTGTGCTGGAAAAGAAAACAGCACCGCTACCAAAATCCCATGTGATCGAGGAGTGTGCAGTTCTGGCTGTGCCAGGTGAGCTCTGGCATGGAACACGACTGACCATTGGTTACAGCCTGGCATTGATGTGCTTTGGTTTATTACATTTGGACGTTCAGAGGACAAATTCTGCCTTGCTCAGATTCTGTAAAACACAAATACATTTTAATAACATGGCATCCCCTAACGAAAACTTTACACCAGCCATGTATGAATATACAGTATCGAAATACTGTGTTGCAGTTGTGTTATGTGCATTATAAGTGTGAATAACATGTAGCACAGTTTCTTTTCACAGAACCTTAAATTTCCGTATCTTTTAAATATGTTTGCTTTTCAGTATTTTGTATAGTAAATATAGATGGTTTTGACTAAATGCTTTATTTATTTAACAGCAAAAACTGTGCCAAGAGAACCCCCTGTTAATTAAAGTTTTACTAGTTCAGAAAGTATATTTCTTTCTTCTTGTTGTGGATTTCAGGGGCCTTTTGCAATTGCTGTCAGTGCTTGCAGATCCCACTGATGAAAGAGCTTACATTAATATTTTTGGGAACAGGATCAGGAAATTACGTATAGACTGGGTATGCTTTGGTCTAATATTTAAACTATCAAGTTTCAACGTTAAATTTCTTGTCCCCTGCTGTTGGACCTGTGTTGAGTAACGGATATTTCATCTTGATATTAATTCTGAAAACTTTTCCTGAAAAAAAAAAAAAAATAAAAATATTGTTTTAAGTTGTTCAAAACTGTAGCTGAATCAAAATTTGAAAGAGTTTAGTTTCTGGTTAAATGAAACATTTTATTTTCAAAGAAAAAATATCAGAATTGAGTATATTCTTAATATCGAAAAGTAAAATGGAGTGGCATTAAGTAATTTCAGATGAAAACTCCAGACTTTTCACTTACTTTTTCTGTTTTTATGCAAGGCAGTCCAGCAAAATGAAGCCAATACCAAAGTTTGCACTATTTCCTGAAAAAATTAAATTGAAATATTTTGCTGGTCTCTACCATCTGCAATTCTGGGGAGGACAGTTTTTTGAAAAGAAGGATTTCTAAGCTCTTCTAACAACTTAATGACCACAATACAAAGTAATCTAAGCTAAGGCTGTGAAGTAAAATCTCTGTCCCAGTGAAATCTCTTGCAAGACTGCCAGGTTCCCACCAGTTGCAGGGTGCCTATAATTTCATCCCAGGCAGGTGGGTCTGAAGTCTACATAATATGCAGCCAGTAATTTCTTTATTTATTTTTTCTGCATCTTACTGCTGATGGGTTTGCTCATAGTAAATGGAAGTTTCACTGTAAGAGATCAAGCTGATAAATTAATCAAGATTAGCAGCGAATACCGTCCTTATACCGATGTCCTTGGAGGACCTCAAGGCACTTCCAAATGTCTTTGAAACAGCCGCACTGTCGTTTAGTCATTGTTAGAAATGGAGACCCAGTTCTGCCCTTGGGTGATGAGGTACAGATTCTCCTGGTGTGTTGGCAGACCAGCCCCTTGAGGCCCTGCCAAATTAAAAAGCCAAATATATGAGGTCTGTAATGGTCTTTCTACTCTGGTCATTGTGAGCATAGAACAGCAACGTTGAGCTGGAGAAGTACCTTAAAGATGTGTGTGTGTGTATGTGTATCCATATAAAAGTGTGCGTGTTTGTGTGTGTCCTCTGGCAGAAGTCAGTGAGTGGAACAAGATGGATTCTGACAGAGGTGATTTCTTCTAAAGGGATGAGCCCTGTGGATGCTCCACAAGTTGCCTCAAAAATACACTGCTATGATCAATGCATACTGTTCTCCATATGTCATCGTGTACCTCAATTATTGAATGACAGATTTCATTTGTATTCCAATTAACAGGAAAGTTGGGCCCCTTTGGGCCTAGATTATACTTGAGAAAAATTCATCATGCTAGGAAATTTGCAAAAACATTCACCA
This sequence comes from Dasyornis broadbenti, assembly GCA_013397935.1. Taxonomy (NCBI): domain Eukaryota; kingdom Metazoa; phylum Chordata; class Aves; order Passeriformes; family Dasyornithidae; genus Dasyornis; species Dasyornis broadbenti. The sequence goes on along the minus strand of VZRN01004661.1, from coordinate 2,105,820 downwards.
TAATTTTTGCCTGGAGTACAGGCAAGAATGTTCATGTTTGGAAACATGTCAGCTAATCAAGTCTCACCTTTAATTACCTTGATGCAATTCATCAAGATCTGAAAATATGTTTTCAAACATGACTTATTCATGGCTTTTCTGGGAACCAAGTCTTATTCAACATCTTATTAGTAGTCAGACTTCTTTTTTTTTTTTTTTTTTTTTTTTTTAAATATACCAACAGAAACACGTTTGAAAATCCATGAACTAAAAATTGAACTTATTGTGTTTTCTAAATAGCTTCTGGAAGATTTCTTTCCTAATGCACTTAACAGTAAAACCAGCCTCTATTTATGACATAATAATGTAATTTTTTTTGCGTATTTGAACAGATGTTGAATTGATTTGATTTGGAAGGGTCTGTTTTAGGAATTTTTTTGTTCTGTGCACATTTAAAATGTGCTCCAAATGATCTAAAAGAAACAGATATAGACAAGCAAATAACTTTATACTGAAATTATTCAATATACATTAAAATGCGTCTTATTTGAAACTTGGATTATAGTTATTAAATAATGAGGTTTTCAATGCTGCTTTAATTTACTTTTGTATTTCTATGTGTTTCTAGATAATTCAATCCTAAATGAGCTAAAATGATAGGAATCACACAGATGAAGTCTTCTAATTCCTTTGTTCTAAACTAGCAGGATTTAAGGGCTCTTCAGGCCGGCTACTGTGAGGGTTAGAGCTGTGAAGGAAGATGGCAAGGGAAGGATGGAAAGACTGGAGAAGTGTAGGGATAGCATAAAACTGTCCAACAGAGGGGCTGGGGGAGACACACCAGAGGCAGGAAAATGCTGTATGGAGAAGTTTTATTCATATTATATTTTGAATCTCTTTTGGTACATTTTTTGCTCATTAAACAGCAGCAGTAGCTTGTAGAATGCTTTTCACTGGGAAAACTTGAAAGACTTTTCTCTAAGAGGTGAATCTCCAGCGTGCAGGGGGAGGCACAAGGCAGGAAAGTTGCAGATAATCTCTGGGGCTGTGGCAGAATAAGGAATGATCCCCAGCTTCCTGAGTCCCTATCCATGCTGAGGGAAACATTTTTAGAAGTGGAGGTGTTTCTAGAGATGTTTTGAATATTCTTTAGAACACATTTTGAATAGTGACATCTGTTCTTTTTGTCTGACTACAAACACACATAAGTTAGTCAAATGGTGCCCAAAGCTTTGGTATCTGTCCTGATTTTTCTAAACACTAAGCACTAACTATGCCTGTGAAATCTACTGACACAAAGGATAATCTTTATTCCACAAGGAATGGCAGACTGGGCCTGTTGGTTGTCTCATCAGGCTGGTATTCTGGGGTCTCAGTGCAGGAAGTTCCAGAAGTTTTTCAAGAATGTGGAAGACATAATGTTAAGGGGCTTCATAAATTTGGCAAGGGGCAAACATAAACAATATCAGGCATACTGGTAACAATGTGCACGGTGCGTTCTGGTTTTTAGGACATCTGTGAAGTGGGGTATGTTCCTAGTCTGTAGAGACAAAGCTTCCTGTAATTACTGCCAGCTAAGAGATGTACTCCTTTGGTGTTGTGTTTTGTGCATGAAGATATGGGGTTCAGATCCTTCTGGTGCTGAGTGCTTATTCTTGCACTTAATCCTTCCCATTCTGTTCTATTCACGAAGTATAGCACGCTGAGGCTTTGTGAATTTTCTAATGAAACACCCAACAAACTGGGCCAAGTTTGTTTTCAGCTTCATAAATGGAAGCAGAAGAGCCCCATGCATGTCTTGGAATTGGGACCTTACAAATGCAGTTTGCTATGAGTCATCATTTTTTCTTGTACTAATTTCAGATATTTGATAAGCTCTTTTTATGGTTTACAAGTTTAAAAAGACAAATAAAACTTTGTAGATTAAAACATTGGTTTGGAGGTTGTATTTTGTCTGTTCTCACTGACATTCTGTGAACAGCCTTTTTTTTCTGTGGGCTTCAGCTTAAACCTACAAAGTGACTTTGGAGTGGGTGTTTATAGTTCTTTGCTTGCATGTTCACAGGTTAAGGCTGTTGATAGATGAATAAAGTGCCACTTGAGGTTGTTAACAACCATGACTGGTAATGCTAGTTCAACCAAGATAAACAGCGAAATGCTACGGCCATTAGCGTTAAGGTCTCACTTGGCCACTGCTGATTTTCAAAGCTGTAGATACCCAAGGCAGGGAGGCCTGGAGCTGTTCTCATCCCATGGCGGGGATGTCTGGAGCTGTTCTGATCCCTGCTCTGAGTGCTGGGGCACTCCTGTGCGGTGTGTGCACACGGCATCTCTGCATACTCAGCGTGCCAGGAGGAAGCAGGAGTACAGAAACTGTAATGTTCCCATCCAAAGCAATTAACCCTCTCACCCTGTGAGGAGTGGAGGGGAGGAAAAGCTCAATTAAAGAGACTCGGAGTTTCCAGTAAGTGCAAAAGTATGAAGGGAAGCAGTAATGCAGCACTGTGGGCCTCACATTCCTCCTGTCTCTTTACAGCCTTTTCGGGGGAATATTTTTTACTTTTGATGTGTATAATCACAACTTGCTGTTTGAGTGTGCCATCTGCTAGGGCCACAGCCCTCAATGGCTTTGTGCATGTGACTTCCATAGGTTGTACTGGAAATTTTGTGCAGCTTTGCCAGATCAACAGAAGTACTTCAATTTATACTGTCTTGGAATCAGGGCCCTGGGACACTCGTGACTTGCACTGGTTTGGGACAGGTTTTTATTAGAACTTTCCTGGTCTAATAAATGGATGCTAAAGTCAATTAATATAAAAAGTGCTTTTTTCGACATCTTAGGAGTCTGAAACGTGGAGGCATTTTTTCTGTTAACCATGAATTAAAGGAACAAGTCGTGTTTTCAGGAGCAGGGCAAGACTTTCACTCCTTTCTCTGCTATAAACATTGCTGCAACCCCTTTTGCTATAATTGAATCAGGAATTCGGCATTCACAGGATATTATGTGTCTGCTGATCTTTCTAACAATAGTTAATGAAGTTTGTTTTACTTGGAGCCTTTGTTCACTTAGATATTGCTTCTCTAGCCTGCAACTGTAAAAGAAATCCACTGAGCAGCAGATCTCACCCTGAGTGTCCTGCGTGTTCCTCATCTCCCCAAGGATGTGCAGGATGGAGTCACTCCAAATGAATGGGCCAAAATTTCTTCTTCCTGGCACACAAGAGGTATGTTCACTATGCCTGTAACACCAACAGAGAAAACTGAGAAGCCAGAGTCATTGAGACAAGTGCGTGCTCCTTTTCCTCAGGAGGGCTGTCAGTGTCTCAGTGTCTGATCACCCCCTGAGCCCCAGCACTGGGTTCCTGTGGAGGCTCTGGGGCATGTGACGAGCAGGTGCAGTAAGGCCTTCGATTCCAGAATGCTCTTCCATCCCTTTAGTCAGTTTGGAAAGATGTCACCATGAAAAGAACTTGAACAAGACAATTTTTTGCTGTTGACTTTCTGTTGTGCCCTTTCACGGGTTTAAAATCCACTTATCTGAAAGTGTGCAGTTACATTTTGTCCTTTTTCATCATTTAAATGCATCTTCTTGATCTGAAGAAATAAAAGCAATTTAAAAAATTAGAGATTTTGTTTTCATATGTGCTGCCAAGTCTGATACTGCAAAGTAACTGCTGAATTGGCACAAGCAGTTTGAGAGAGCCAGCAGATTTAGGAAGGGAGAAGATAAACCTTATTATGTTTCTTTGCCAAAGGAGAAAAGAAACGATATTGACTTAAATGTGGGAAATTTAAAAGGGGCCATATGTTCTCACTTTGTGCTTTGTTTCTAATAGATAGACAGAAATCTTTGAAGTGTGGATTGGCACAGTAGGGTGCATGCTTCTGTAGAGAAAAGATGCTAAATGGGGAGGATGTGAGGGGGCACATGAAACTCTATTAGCCATGCAACAGCAAAGAGAGAAAGGCAAATCCAATGATAATGTACATCTGTTTCAGGGAATTTATAAGCTTTGAACATTTTTTATGTGCAGATAAGTGGATCCTTTTCTTACCATAACTTAGAACTTCAAAGCAGATTGTGTGGATAATGCAAATTGCTGAAATATGAGATTTTCCTACAAAGAGGTTTCCAAAAAAGAAAAAAAAAAAAGAATTAAGGCTAATTGATGCCACAGTCTTTTATGTACAGTGTAAAAACTCTACAAAAATTGATTTTTATGAACTAAGAAATTGATGAAAAAATATTGAAGTCTGCCGTTTGCATTCAGGGACTGTAGTTTGAAACTGAGTTTCTGTGAATTAAACATTTGTCTCTGATATCACTACCAGCAATATTGTAACATAAATTAAGATATGTAGCCAAGCTGTAATTGTATCAAAGTCTGCCATGTCGTAGGAATGTAAAACTCGTGAGTGTGGCATGATATGCAGCACCTGACGCTAACATCACTGTCAAGGTAGTGGTGCAGAGATCTCTGGAATATGAGAAAAAGATGATTACAAGAGACAAAAACTAATGGGGGGAGGCAGGAGGTGGAGGATACTGATATGGTTAAACCTCGGGAGTGCATGAATGTGCAACTTCTTAACTGCTCAGAAAAATTAGCTGCTCTCTGAGCTGGGAGGTTCCAGCCAGGCTTAGGGATGCCGGCTGCATTCCAGCTGGGAGATACGAATGTCCCGGCTGAAAGGCCAAGGCTGTGACACCCAGTGCAAGAAATGACATCAGCCAAAGGATTTTGAAGACCTTCATTTATGAGATGTAGTGCATAGGGGCATTCCCTTCCTCCCTGGGCAGACTCAGACTATAAAGCCAGCTTTATCCTCCTTCCCTGCTGTAAATAGGGGTGCTGAGGCTTAACCTGATGCTGAACACAGAGGCAACCAGGAGTGGGAGCTCGTGCCTCATTCCTGAGCCTTTCCCCAATTTTGGCTGCATTGGCCAGCTGGGCATCTTCAGTAGACAGTTTTTTCCTGCATTTTAGTATGAATGGACCATAGTCCTGGAGTATTTTTTTTATTCCTAAATCATTGCACAATCTTGGTCACTGTCTGCCGTGGCAGGCCACAGGGAAAGTGCCAGGTCTCGATACCCTGAAATAATCTATATCCCTTCACAGTTCATGTCCAGGGCTTGTTCTTCTGCCCCAAATCCACCGCAGCTGAGGTGGGAAGGAGAACAAGCTCTGTCTCCTCACCTCATGCTGACAGTGACTCAAAAATGTTTCCCCCTCACCCCAGCAATTAAGATTGCCCTGAAAAGGGTTCATTTTGTTTTTTCAGCATCTTGGCTCTGAAAGGTGACCCTGTGATGGGATCAGCACTCTGAGACTGTGCGATCCCTCCCCATCCCTGGCCATGTGGGAAAACTCCCATGAGGTAATGAAACAATTTGCATCATGATTTGGGACAAAATGTTCTGTTTTCTGCAGTCAGCAAGGGCTGGCAGAGGGTTAAACTGGAGGCAATCCCAGCTTATCTATTTCCAAGCGTACCCCAACAGCAGGGAAAGGGCAGTAGGCAGCGATGCTGGAAAGAACAGCTGTATGCCATCAGACTAAAGATAGAAACATGAAGCATGTGGACTAATTAAGTTCCCAAGTGGCAGCGTACAAAGTGTACAGACCAAACAGAACAGTGCCTTCTGCTTGTTTTGATCAACTGCGTTTCTATCACTTTGATGAGAACAACCGCTTGGTTTGTCACCGGCTGGGGCTGCCAAGGGACCCCTCGCACCCCGGGCTCTGCGTGTGCCGCCCTCGTGGCAGCCATTCCATCACCCCCTGAGCCTGCCCATGTCTGCCAGGGGGCCCTCAGCAGCACCGAGTGGCAGGGGAAAAGCGTGGAAAATGGTCAGAACTTTTGAATTTAGTTTCTTGCCTTTTTTTTTTTTTTTTTTTTTTTTTCCAGCCAGTTTTANTATTGTTTGATTCTTCATGAGTCCATATCAGATGTCCTCAATTTGCTGGCAAGAGGTGGACTTTTTTCTTTCTTTAATTTTGTTTTTTTCTTTTTTTTTTTTTTTTTTTTTTTTTCCAGGCAGATGTAATATTAGACACTTTCACCCTAAATAGGATGAAGTGGGCATGCTCTGACCAGCTTAGCACAACAGCACGGACTTTCATTTTTTATTTTTCCTCCTCTGATGTCTTTCAGTAATTTTTTTTTTCTTTTTTCCTTCAGGGGCCCAGCAGACTCTTGGTTAGGTCCGTCAGCTTCCTTCCTAACTGGTTTGTAGCCCTGGTAACTTTTGATGTAAATGGCATATGAGCCAGAATATCCCCCCCACCTCCACTTTTTTCTTATTTTTCTCAGAGTTCTGAGTGGAAAACTACCTTAAGGATAAACACAAAGAGAAAAATTAATCTGAAAATCATCTTCCATGTGAAAAATGAATCTGTGGTGTTTCAAAGTCTCTTATGCTCCAACAGGAGGCAGAAGGGACACTTTGGGGCAGTAATCCCATGAGCTGCTCTAGCAAGTTCCGAGAAAGGCTTGGCTCAAGTGTGGTTTTGCAGCAGGTTATAAGTTGCAAAGCTGGAGGGGCTGTGACAAGTTTGAATTGTTTGCTTGTAATGGTGCTCAGATAGAGACTGGAAGATGAAAATCCTCAATGTGGAGAGATACTCTTTTTCCTAAGTGTGATAGTCTAAGTTTGCATTGCTAAGTTGCTTCAATTAGAAGCACAAGACAGACTTCCTTTTATTCCAGTACAGCACTCAGTGAGCTCTGGAACTCAAATTTAATTCTATTTTAATTCCAGACCTGATCTCTCAGCTGAAACCTTGAGTTTTCAGAAGGTTGTATCATTGCTGGCTACTTCATGGCTGATCACCAGTAACCAAGTTATGAAGAGATACACACACTTTCTTTATTGTGAGCTTTTTTCCTAAGGTGTTCCTGGTTTAATCTTTTCACAGTCCCATTTTTCAGTCTTTGAGATCTAAGAGCTCAACCCAAACTTGTTTAACGTCCCAAGTAACTGACCCCTTGAGGGAATTATGGATCCACAAAGCCACATCTTCATGCACAGGACACCTGATGTCCTATAAGCTGCCAGGCCTCCCTGGAACACACAAAACAAATTGTTAAAGCTGCTGTGCTGTTGAGGAATCAAATAAAACAGCTGCTATTTTTTTACAGTAAAAGCCTAAATTTCTCATGTGTTTTGTTAGACCCAGCTAAGTCCTTCACCATTTTGTTTGATACAGTAGTACCTCAATTAACAATAAGTGTCAGCACTTATTTGCTGTATTGGCCATTTGCAATAGATTGATTTTTTTTTTTTTTTCTCTTCTTTGTTTGCTTATTGCTGATGGAGATCAAGCACCTAAGTTCTATTTCTGAGCTTCTCAGGTAAGGAGACGAGTGTGTAGATGATACTTTTAGATTGATGGCTGTAATAGTTCAAAGTGCAATAGCATTTCTTGGGTCCTTTAAAGCCAATTGAAGAGGTTTTCTCCCTAAATTGCAGAACTGGGGAAAGAGAAATGAGAATCTGACATGACAGCGACACTCTGTCCTACAGCTGTAGTGCCAAGCGAAAAATACAACATAACCCTTGTTTTCTGGAAGATTTGACAGAAGTGTTGGGGTCACTGCTGTGTAAAGCTTGTTCCTCCAGCGTGGAGAAAATGGACCAGTTTTCTCAACCAGAGTTTGCAGTTACATGAGATCAGTTAGTTATGCTAGTAATGAAAGGGTTTCTTCACGAAATTTTCAGAGATCGTGACACATCATAAAGGTCCCAAATCTGCACTACCAAATAACAGCAAAAAGGCAATGCTAGCAGGTATTTCAGCACAGCACTACCGTTCTGACAGCAGCCAGTGCTGCATGGGTGTAAGGGATGGGATAAACTCCTGAGTGTTCAGAAGTTGCTTCCCAAGGCTTCTCGGCAACCGGAGACTGCCTTGAGGTGTCAGCAAACAGGAGCACCTGTCCTTTCCAAAGCTCCCAGCCCCTTGTGCTGGCTGATGGTCTTGCTGTTATAATTCTGGTGATTATTTTTGCTCTTATTGACCGCAGAGTATTTCGTCCTCTACTTTTGTTTGTGGCTGGTTTACTCTTCTAGTATGGGGTGGGGTTTCAGAGAGGGTGGGGGGCATTGCTCTTTCTCTTGGGGAGCTACTGGGTGGGTTCAAGCCAGGCACGGGGGTGTCAGAGGCTGCAAGGAACACGAGAGCAGCAGAAGCTGCAGCCCGGCCTAGGGGTGCTGCGGTTCCTGTTGGCTGCAGCTCAGAAAGCCCTGGGGCTGGCTGAAACCATGCCTAGAAATAAAGCCCTTTCAGGCTGCGGAGTTTCCCCAGTCTGAGCACATCAAAAAGGGTAGAGAAGTGACTGCTGCTGCTGCAGACAAGGGTGTAGTTTGTGACAGGATGTGGGCATCTTAAACTGGCACAACACTGCTTGAGAACTTAATCTGCTTCCTTTACCTCCCCATCTCTAGTCTGCTGCTACACAGCTTTTGCAAAACTAAAAAGGGCTTCTTGCAGCTGAGGTGATCCTGACAACCATTTCCTTAAGACGGCGCTAATGCTTAATGAGAATATTTATGGTGATTTGACCAGGCCTTATTTCAGGCTCAAGAAAGAAGGGGGATAAATATGGCTTATAGATGGTGTGCTTTTCAGTGTTTGGCCTGGGAAACAAAGGGATCACACAGGATTTCCCCTGGCTAATCCTTACGCCTCCAAACAGTTCTTTTCAACAACATCTGATAGGTAGCCTGCAACAGGGGCCATGGTGTGGGTCTTGGGCAGAAGCAGCAAAGCAGGAGAGAAGGAAGTGAATGTGATGTTGACAAACAGTTCTTAATAATGTTCACCCTTCAAGCACAGCAAAACACTAAAATGTTGTGAAATTTCTTTTTACCGGGAGGGATATAAATAACATTGAGAACACATTTTTTTCTGTTAAACATTTTAATCCTGGCACTTTTGGCCAGTAAATAACAATAGTGAAACTAGAAATATCCACCTGTGCCTTAGAGATCAACAGACGGTTTTCTAAGGTAGACTGAGTCAGTGCTTTGACAGGGAGGGAATCTCACTGGAATATTGTTGAAAGCAGAGAGCAGAATAACAATGACTGTCAGGAGCACTGAGTGCTCAGAGGAGTTGAATGCAGAGGGCAACAGTGACAGAGACTAAACTCCAAAAGGCAGAAATAAAAAGGTTAAGTCACACACACAACTTCATATAGTCAGAAGGTGCTGTAGAAACCTGCCAAGTCTGTCAAAAAAGCCTGTACTAACAATGGTATTTTTAGGCAATATCATTCTCCTCAAAATCCACATTAATTCATGAGTTATTTCTTTTTCCCTGACACTCAAAATATCTGCTGGAAAACCTCTTCTGTTCTCGTGCAAGTGCCTGTCAGCCAAGGGGAAAGGACTGATGCTCTGAGGCTTCCATTCTCAAACCTGACATATTTCAGGAGCCATCTCTGAAAACTCAGTGCTCTTTGGTCAGAGGCATCCTTTTCATTTGTTTGGGTCTAGCAGCCCAGGTAGGTTTTTTTCATCTAATGTGTTTTTATTGTATAGGCACAGAGAACACAATATAACCATATACTGAACCATCTTTTACCCCTGGTACCTACAAACCTGCTCATTCTGCTGCTCAGTAGTGACAGCAAATACAGGAGCTGTACCATAAAATGGACTCAGGTGTTTATTTTGTTTTAACCACTTGAGAGGCACAAACTACCTTTCAGATTTATTCAGTGTTTGAAGCTGCATTGCCAGTTTACAGGTTTAGATCTTTAAAAGAAACATGGAGGGGTCATTTGGATCGACCTGTGTGAGTGATTTGCTCTTTAATCTTGGTCCCCTTTCAGCTTGGTTTCTGCATCTTTCAAAGTAAGCTTCAAACCATACCCTTGGTGGAGAAGGGCTTCCTCAAAATACAGGCCTAATGAAAGGTTTATTTGGTGCAAGCTTAACTGGATAGTGATTTCTTGCCATTTAATGAAGAAAGGCTAACGAGGATTGTCTCTTGGCTCCCTGCACACTTTGAGCCAGAGGAGAAGGTACCTTGTGAGCGAGGCTGCTTGGCTTTCATCCACACGCAGTCACATCGGAGTTTTTGCAGAGCCATCTTCAAAACCCCGTTTATTAACTTCTTTCCGAGACAGATGTCGACGTGGTTTATGCCAAACTTAAATTTTAGGTCAGTCATAACTTCACAAGGTTGAATAAATAAAAGCAAGGTAGACATGGTTTAGCTATTAAACCTCTCTTAGCTGCCTGGCAGAATTAGGATCACCTGGGCTCCACTGAGCAATAAGAGCAGACCAGCAGCTGTAGAGCTGCCACCTGGGCAGCAGAGTAATAGAGAAGCTTCTGTGGTAGTGGAGGGCAGTTACAGGATTAGACACACAAAACCCCATCCAAAGTTGCAGTAAAATCAAATGGCATCTTTCCTTCTACTGACAGAAGCTGGATCAGGCCTCCCATGAATTGTAATGAATAGTTATATTAATCTACTGCTATGTAGCTGTGAAAATCCTGCATCCCCTTCTCTGGGATGACGGTGCAAGGCTAAATCACCATGGATATTCGATTGCATTCTGGCTCATGTAGCTGTAAGAGCATTACCAGGCAGCATTTTATCTAAGACGAGTGCTCTCTACAGTACTCACAACAAATCTCAACTTAGTGAAACTCCAGTGATTAAATGTTTTACAGACCCCTGCAACATCAGAAGACTCTGTGCAATAGGCATGGCTGCTTTCAATATGATCTCATAGGGATCTGATTACTATTTTGGCTCTCTTCTCACTGCCATTCAAGTGGACCTTCAAGGAAGTGTAACCCTTTCACTTTCAGATTTTTTTCGTATGCAAAATACTTGCTAAAGGGTAAAGGCCTCAAGTACAAAACCTGTAACACCAGAGCCAAATAGTCAAACTGATCGTATCTGGCTGCTCTTATGCACAATACAACAATAAATGAGATTAAAGCAGCTACTTGTGAAAAATTCAGGTCCTAAACTGAAAATAAAAAGTCTTTCTACAGCAGAAGGTCTGGACTAAAGACATTCCTCCTGAATTGGTTGTAGTTAAGTGTTTGACATATGTTCTTGTGTTGGCACCAATTATTGATAAAATTCTGTTTGAAAGGAGTAGCCAACACTACAATTTGTGCACAGTCCAGTTGCTTGATATGTAGCTCCTGCAGATTAACAGTGTGACCAAAGTTTTCATTCCCCTCCTTTTGGAGCAGGCACATTACAAATGCACATCAAAGAAAATGAGCTCTGTTCTGACTTACAGTCTAGGCATGTTCCTGACAAACCACATCTGATGAAGAGTCTTAAAGAAATAGCACAAGCAACACTGCCGGCAGCAAAACAACAAAAGGGCTGGCCCCTTGCACCAGTGAAGGGAGGCTGGTTAATCAAAGGATTTTGTGCCAGGGAGAGGGACTGTGCACTTTATGTTGAAGCAATGCAGTTGAATGATACATATGCAATGACCCAGCTTGGCAGCATTCGAACAAATCATATTTAATTACATATCTTTTCCTCTCATGATATTCTTCTCATTTCCACTGCAGTCTGGGAAATCAATAACAAATGTTCATTTTGAATGTCTCTGTTCTCTAGCCTTGGACTAATTATGCACATTCCTTCTGTCCTTATAAGGACAAGGCAGCTCTTCACTTCAAACAATGAGAGCAAACACGCAAAGCAAACCTCTCTTCCCAGTGTTCAAAACAATAGGAAGGTGAGTTCTGGACCAAACTGTTCTTTCCTCTTGTGGTGTGCGGCACCTTCTGACAAGGTATGCCCACCTCCTCCCAGGGTTATTGGCACTTTTTGTGTCTGTTATGGTGCTGAGGAAAACACCTTTGATTTCGTGATCAGAGTGAGCTGTTGAGCCAAGTGTCCGTGAGGAATTGGGACGGCTCTGTTTTACTGCTGGCTATTTGCTATCACAGCCAAACCAAATAACATCTCTTATTGCACAATTCCTTTATCTACAGCATAGGAATGGCCATGTTTTTCTAAATCCTTCTCAGTGACCTGTGAATGAAAAACACAGCACATGCACTATCATTATCGTTATTAGTGAGGTGATACTGGGAGTCCTGACAACCGTAGTGTGCAAAGTCACAGGTGAGAAACAAATATCCTCTTTAAATAAAGTGTGTGTGTTCCTTCAAGCCACTGTAGTTTAGGCCCTGGGACCCATATTTAACAGACTGCACTGAGATGTGGCTTGTTTTTTTACTGGGAACAAAACGTTTATGCAGGTTTGGTGAAAATGGCAAAGATTTTCACATATTCATGGGGAAAGCAGTAGTATTTCTTTAAGGGGAAAAAAAAGAGCAAACTACAAGTTCCCCTGGTCTTGGCAAATCATGAGGCGTTTTTCATTTTGTAACATCAAAGTCGGCTCCTCTTCTTTGATGTCTTCGCATGCTGTTTAAGGTAAAGCATGAATGAAGAAATGTCAATCTGCAAGGTGTCCATGTAGTTTATGCTGAACACTGAAGAGGACTTGTAGATAAAAGGCAAACACAAGGTTTGATAATGAATGTCCAACAAGGAGGTGTGCATATCTAAAAGGAAACACTCAGCTGGAGAACAGCTCTGCAAACCTCAAAACTCTGCTTAGCCCAAGTTTAAGAGATTAAGAAAAAGTGGATTTTTTTCAAAATGTGGAACCAAGTCAGGAATTCTGTAAAAATCCTTGTTATTCTATAAGAAATGAATGTTCTTTCATTGGCTTTATTTAACAACAATAAATGTGCCACCAACTGTGCTTAATTTGACAATGTGTAATTTTGAGAAGATACAGAGTTAATACTGGGAAAAGCATCAGAGAGGAAAGTCTAAACCAGCAGAGTGCATTTTGGAAATTTATAGTGGCTGCTTTGTGGTCTCTAGGGTCTGAACACTGGCAAAAGTTGTATGCTGAATCAAAAAAGGGGGAAGTGTCAATTATTTAACTCAGTTTGTTCCGAGGATGTAGAAACTCTAACGGAGTGACAGTCACCTGGGGAGGTTGAGCAGTGTTGGGATGAAGGGGAAGGTACTTTCTGGACCCAAACCCCACAGTTTTCAGGGGCGGAACATCCAGTGATGCTACTAGAAACTTAGCTGCAGAAGAGGGTGTTACTACTGTATCTTCCAGCTGCTAGCACTGAATTTATGCTTCCTATTCATTATTTCTGAAGCTGTAAAAAGTTGGTTTGATGAACTGCGTGTGCTTTGCTTGATTTACTTGCTGAGCAAGTGCACTGGGCACGCTGCCCTGGAAAAGGGAGCGCCCACGGGGGCTGCGAGGGGAGCCCAGGCTCTGCGTCAGTCAGGCTTTGCTTTGCTGAGACAGCTCTGCAGGGGTCGAGTCTGAAATAGAGCGATGTCTTAATATTACCATCTGTCTGCTGCAAACTGGACTGAGACAGCAAAATAATTTAGATTAGTGAACAGGGCATAGAAACCTTGCAATGGGTGCCTGTTGCACTGGGGTGTATCTCAATAAGGAATGGACATAGGTGAGTATTAACCTGTATGACACTGAATCTTGCCCATAAAGATCAGAAATATCTGTGAGAACATAGAAATAACTGAATGATTCATGTGTGATAGTTACGGAATGGATATCCACAGGAATCCAGGGAAATAGGAGGTAAAACTCCATAGCTTCGGTCAAGGCACTTATATTCTTACCAGGTTTTTCTTCCGTTAGTTGGGAGTAACTATAAGAAAACAGTATTTACTAGCACTTTGAATATGGGGAAGAGACAATCATAAACACGGAGTGACTTTTTCTGTTTAAGAACACATATTCAGAGCTGCCCAAAACTCCCCGGAAAATCTATAGCCTTGGGATGATAACTTAGAAAAATGAGGGTACAATGTGTGGGAACATTGACACCTTATCTGTTTTCATTCTTACATGAGGGACATCTTGTAAGAAGATAATATTATTAAAGAGAATGCCTACATTTTCTCTGGAAAGCTATCTATCACGTCTAAGAACCATCTCTTGTATTTCTTGAGTTTTTCTTCCTCTCTACTCTACTTTAACAAAATAATGTGCAGAGACAAAAAATAAAATCTGGATAAAAGGGGACCTTTACTTTCTTCCAGATCTCCTTGCCAGATTCAGACTATTTTGACTGAAGAGGATTAGGTGTGGAAGAGGCTCAGGGAAAGTCCAAAGTCAACATTGAGACGTTTTTTTCTCGGTTAAGGTGGGACAAAAGCGAACAGAAATGATCTGATTGTGAGTTCTGTGAGCTGACTGTAGTACCCGCTGACCTTCAGATCATGAATACATGCACGTGAGATCTGGCTCAATTTTAAGTCTCAACTGCTAAATAATTTCTCTATACTTGGAATTGTTTTTTCATAGATTTATCATCAACCTGTGGATTTCACATCCAATAAAGAAATGCCTTGGAAAGTTCAAGAATGGGAATTTTATCCTGGGGATGGTGTGCAGCTGCACTACCCTTTGGAGAGCTCTTGGAAAAATTCCTGCTGAATGCCACTGCACACAGATAGAGCCTCACTGAGCCAAAGCTTTAGGACCATGTTTTGGGGTTTGAACAGAACATGGGAGCAAGAAAGAAGATCCCTGTGCAGTGGTTACAGGAGCAGAACTAACACTGACCATTGCATAGGATCTGTAAAGTAGAGAGTGGCATCTTCATTCCTGCATCAAGCTCTCACAAAGGTCTGTAATCAAATCTCGTGCTCTCAGGTGTAGGTGCACAGCTACAGAAAAAACGTTTTTGTAATAATCTGGCTGATTAGGCCAAAGTGATGACCCATAGCAAGAGAAACAGCTGGAATAATGCATCCTGTCATAAGCTGGTGTGCAGCATCTGAGACTTTTCCACTAAGGTCTGAAAGGAATGCCTGACAGCTCTCGCTGCCATTCAAAACTTAGGCTGAATTTGAAGTGCACTTGGGTTGGATAGTTGTAATTATAAAAGAATAATATCAATACCTAAGAAAAGAGATGACAGAAACATTCCTGACATTTTCAAGGACTTCGGACATGTTCCTGGTGCAGTGAGGGGATCCCACACGCCCTCAATTCACCTTAGCTGCCTCTGGGGCAGGTGCCAGGGAAGCTGTCACAAAGTGAAATTCAGCCCAGCCTGTAGAACTCCTCTGGGCTGCTGAACACACTCAAGCCTATCCTGTCACAAAAGCACTGAGCTGTAGCCAGACCCGGTTAAGAATGATTTGATACTCTGGATGCAACCATCACACCTCTCATGGCACTGTGGGTATTTTCTTCACTGAGAGCCATGCTACTGTGCTCAAAGATCTGATCCACTATTCCTAGAAACTCTGGATTCAGCACACAACAGTGTCAACTTTAGTATAGCATTTACAGAAGAAATTTTTAAATTCAGATTTCTGTTGTTTTTCTAAAGAATTGCAGTTACGTAGAGCTCTAGTCTGAAACTGACACTGTTTTGTCACAAGTATCTTTTTAGTCAAATTAAGTCCCATTCTTATACAGTCTTCATCTTTTTGGTTGAACAGTTACAAGGAGCACCTGCATTCACTTTATCTGTCTGGTATATATCCCAATATTTGCTGGGAAATATAACTTTTGAGAAGAGAGATTAGCATTCAAGCTCTGAGCCTTTTAAATGTCATCTCTGTGAAAACTTCTGACAGTCAGTAGGTGGAGAGTTACTATTGTCTGACAATGATATTCACGGGGAGCAACTTCAAAATGCAACGCAGAAGAAAAGAATTTCAGGACTCTCGAAAGACTTTGGAAGTAAGAAAGTTTTAGCCTCAAAGCTTGTGCAGAAAGAACTGTATTTGTTCCAGGAGCCTTAATCACCTCATTTTGTTATGATTCTCTCTCAGTTCAATTTCTTCAGACAAAGCGAATTGAAATAGGATTGGCAGGTAAGGGGTGATGTTGGCATTTGTATCTTTAAAAGATAGAAGGATCAGTGGATTAATTAGCTCAAAATATACTCCCTCTCTGAGACAGTGGGACTGCAGTGTGCTTCAATGAGGTGCCCTCTGCTTCAGCCTACACTGGGGGTGATGATGATGAATTTTCTTTTATCATTTGTTCTGTACTGGGGTCTAAAAGTGCTATTCAGCTTCAGTTGTGTGAGGCACTTCATACAAATCTTATGCAAAGATAATCCCTGCTTAGTAGAGCAGATCTGTTACAGAATCTGAGTTCTGTCATCCTCGAGCTCTGCAGTTCAGGGCCGTTGTCACAGGAAGGCAGATGTCATTGTGAAATAGCGGAAAAAGTGGAGATCTTCTTACATTTTCTGACACTAGAAGGTATGTGACAACCAAAGCCTCCCCCCTTTCCTCTTTTGAAACTTTCCATCCCTTTAATCCATTTTATATAATTTTTAATTTTTTAACATTAAAAACTTTGATCTGTTTTGTCCCTAGAGAGAGAACAGCCGTGGTTTTATTCTGTCCCTCCTCTAGTTCCTTTTGCCTGCTTCACCCTCTTCTGTCTGTTTATCTCCTTCCTTGCCCAGCACAGTGTCGTGTGTTGCTCTTCCTGAACCTGCAGCTTCTCTCCACACTCAAAAGCATGACTGTTAACAGACTGTGCACTCTGTCCCCTTTCCCAGTTCCCTGAAACCTGCAGCATCTCCAGGGCATTCCCCTCCTGGGAACACTGAATGGGAACCAGCTCCTGGCTCACCTGCTGCATGTTTGTTTGCTCCTCTCCTTGGACTGTGAGGCTCCTCTGATCCGCCTCTCTCTCCTGTAGGGCAGAAAACTCTGACAGCGCTGAACAAGCAGTGACTGGTAACAATAAGAAGAATCTTCAAAGAGTTATATTTACATGTAAAAAGACACAGGGACATTTATGAATACCAGATGGCCCAAAGCAGGTGGATATTATAATGTAGCTATGGATTACTGCCATTGTAATAGTGCCACAGGAGGAGAGTGATGTTGTTACTAAAACAGCACCTCAGGGTCCTAACCTGGGCTGTGCTCTGACTCCTGTTTTACTGGCACTGTACAAATGTATCCTGTCAATCACTGACACGAGGAGATCACAATCTGAACAGACAAGATAATTACAGACTGCAGTGGATACAGAAAGACTTTTAAAGGTCCTGCAGCCTGCCAGAGCCAGAGCTGGGACTCCAGCTCAAGGTGTCTTGATACAAACTGAGCCTCTTGGTCATTAGTCCTTGCTGCTGTTGTCCAAATTGACTGGTTTGTTTATGTGCCCTGGATCCTGTGGATCCCTTAGGCTGCAACCCCCAGCTCGTTCTGTAGACAAAGGGATCGTTAGGAGCCAAGCACCTCAATCTTTTAACGGCTCTGTGTATTCATTCTAAAGAATCTTACGGGGGGGGGGGAAAAAAAAAAAAAAAAAAAAAAAAAAAGGGGCCACCAAGGGCTGATTTGTGGGAGAGGA
>VZRN01004661.1:2074937-2088408 GCA_013397935.1 Dasyornis broadbenti | reverse complement strand
AAAAAAAAAAAAAGAAGAGGGTCCACAAAGGGCTGATTTGTGGCAGCAGTGAAGGTACAAGGTGGTGTGTTTTTGTCATGTATCTTGGTGCAGCTGCAAGCTTTTTGTCGCCATTTGCACCAGCAAATGGACTGAGCCCTTTGGATGCTGCAGGTTGTACTAATGCTCAGAGACTCTTCAGAGTGGAGCTGTGGCATTCGTGGAGTGAACCGTGCCTGAAGAACATGAGAAATTTCAGACTCCATCAGAGTGCTTCTGTCCAAGGTTACTCAAATGGTGAGTAAATGAAATTTAAAAGGGCTTTAGAGGGGATCCTGGGATAAACAGAACAGTGAGGGCAGAGTGGGCAAGAGTTTCTGGCAGAGGAGTCCTGCCCCTGACCTGCTGCAGTTCAAGGAGGTGCCAATAAGCATGTGCACATCAATACTGTGATTGTCAAAAAACCTTTTTGAACATTACACACAAAAGGCTCTTGAAGAAACTGTATTGCAAAAATGTTAGTGGACAGGCTATTTTACTGAAAATTGCTTTAGATACAGGTCTAGGATTAAAGGTCACTTCTCCATTGCTGGAGACAGAATACTGGTTTAGGTGCACCACTGGCCTAGTCCAGTATTTCTTAAGTTCTAGTTTCCAGTCATGGCCTCTTTTCCAGAATGAGTTTGAAAAGTGGCCAGAGGAATATCTTCTGCATTACCTAGAAGTAACAGAGTGTTCTCTTCTCTGTGTTTAGTCAGGAGGGATTTGCATGCACATTATGCAGAACTGCAAAGAGTCAACTTTGGGCCATCCTTGTTAGCCGAACTTAGAAACTTCTGAAGTAAATCCTAAATTCCAGCCCTGCAGGATCTGGATGTTGCTGTCTTGATCTTGGAGCACCTGGCAGCTAATTTACTTGTGGAGAGACAGTTCATTTTTACTGTTTCTGAATTTTGGTTTAAAACTGTTTTAGACTGTGTAGCTTTTTACCACTATACTCATTGTATGCCTCACTGAAGAAATAAAGGGCAAATGAGCTGTCGGAGACCCAAAAGGGATGACAGTAATTTTCAGTTTATTATGAGGAGAAAATACATCTGGAGTGATCAAAGGTAAAAGCTTTGCCCTCCGGAGCCAAAGCAGCCCCTATGATGAGCAGGCATATTGTGGCACACCTGGGGGTGAGCCATGGGTCAGATGCCTGAGTCTTACATTTGAAATTTCCCATTTAGAGGAGCGGAGTAAAAATGAGAAAAAAGGCAAAGGAGGGGCAGGAGCTGAAAGGAAATAGAGCAGTGACTAAAACAGACCAAAGGATCCCATCCCCAGCAGGCACAACTTTGCTGCTGGGTCTCATATGCTGCCACAAATTCTCAAAACCAGCAACAACCTTGTCTCACTACAGAATGAATAAACCAAACTTTAGCTCCTGCTCGGTCTGTCTCCTGGAACAAAAGTTTTCAGTGTCAGTCAAGCTGGTTCTTTTTTTTTTTGACAGAAGTAAGAATTCTCCAACATGTTATAGAAGAGAGGGAGTAATGTAGAATCTACTACTTTGTTGTCTGAGGTACTGGGAGCTGTAGTTTCAAGTAGGTTAGCCTCCCAAAATGGCAGTCTGGAAGAAGCAGAGAAGAAGCACATGGTTTTGTGACTCCAAGGTAGCTGGAACTGTAAATAAAATGTATTATTTTAAGGAACCTTGAGCCCCAAATCATTGATACCACATCATATCGTGAGTAAAGAGAAGAATACTCTAAATGACCTGTCTAAAAGAACTGGGCATCCAGAGCTGTGACAAGAGTTCTCTGAAATTATTGGAGACACTTCAATTAGATTTGAAATTGCAGAAAGTATTTGCTACCGCAAAAAGCCAGTGAAAGCAAAGACAAGAAGACAGCTTTATTTGTGAGAATTAGAGGTCTTTGTGCTCTTGATGTATTTAACAGTTCTTATGTAAATTCAAGCAGAGGAGGCATTCTGTGAGCCCTTAGTACAAAACCAGGATAATACTACATTCCTTGTAAAAGATGCATGTGAATGCCATTTAAGCTCCTTCAGGTCCAGCAGACAAAAATCTTCAATAGTGGAGAAGAGTGATGGGATTAGAAAAGAGCTGCTCAGGGTGATGAACTTCTAAGAGAATTGTCTTTTTCAATGGCTCCATTCCTTGAGGTGTGTCCTGGGTGGTGGTGGGGAAGAGTCCAGAGGACAGACAGCCTTTCTGAGGGCCTCAGATGTAATGAAAAAGGATCTGTCAGGGAGGTTTGGGTTGCAGGATGGACTGCCATGCTGCACAGACTCTGTGCTGGGTTGGAGCCTGTACGACTCCTCTTGGCTGTGCTCTGTTGAGCTGGGGAGGGTCAATGGCTGTGGATGGACAGAGCTCCAGAGCAGCTGGGGCTTAGGAACCTCTTGACTGAGGGTGAGTGAAAGTGTGTCCTGTTCTCACCACCCACTGCAAGTGTTCCTGCAAGAAGGGTGGGTGCTGGGAGCTCAGTCGGCGACAATGACAATAACTGGGTTGTGGCACGCTGCACACACCACACCCCACAACGCTGATGCTTGTGTCTCCTCAGTGCGAACAGCAGCTCTGGTTTGCTGCACTCTTTCTGACTCTCAGTGCCTGAAAGCAGACTGATGAGAGCCAAGCAGGTCTGCTCTGATGCTTTTAATCCTCTGATTCTTTTCATTCTGCAAATGCCGTATGAAAGAAAAGGGAATATCCATTGAACTCGAGGCTTCGGAAATAGGGGAGGCATTTGACTAATGTGTCATAATATAAGTTCCAGTTTAAGCCACAGAAGAAGCCTAAAATGAGGCCAGAGTGTTCAAAAAAAGCTTTGGAGATGTTTTTTTTCTTTAGATGTGTTGTAACTTGACATTAAAGATGCTCCTAATTCTTCAAGTACAGTCTATGTAGACTTCCAAACCATTTGGCTCTTTTCATGCTGAATTACTGCCACATGAAGTGGAAACCAGTGAATAACTCTCTTCCCTTACTCTGCTCTTGTTAAGCCTCCCTCACCCCCCTCGCCTTGGTGTAAGGAATAGCAGAATGAAAGATTCATCAGGTCTAATGAAATCTTGCCCTTTACAGATCCAAATTCACCTCTTTTTTTTTCCCTTCTCTCTGAAGCACTTCTTGGTAAAACAACGAAGCTGAATTAGGTTCTATTTTAAAATGGTCTGCCGCTGACAGCCTCAGTTCTACAAGCAGTTGAAAATGGCTGGCAAACCTTTATACAAACAGCATGCAAAACATCACACAAAGCCCAGGGAAGAAATGGCTTTAGATGTAGGGATTATAAAAGAGTGAATACAATTTTAAGATAAAATACAAGTGATTAAGTTAATGATGGATAATTTCGCCAGTTTGAAAACTATAATTAATAGGAATTAATTGTATATTTAGACATTTAGCATAGCTCCACTAAAAACACTACATCAAACATAATGATATTGGAAGCCTATATAATGAAGAAATGATCCAGATGTTCATAAAAGCTTATAAAGCTTTAGAAAAAAAGGGGCTGCATGAAGAAGCTCTAATGATAAAAAGATGCCACTTGCTGTTCTGCTCTTCTTTTAAATACATCCTTTCTGAAATAATGATTATCATTTGCACTTTCATCTTAAGTGAAATAGCATATGGTTTTGGCTGATTAAAGCCCCCTCCTGGTATTAATCAGCATCTTAGTATCATGTTTCTAATGGAGGCAGCAGTTGCCCTGCTGATATTGTAAGCTTTTTAACAACATCTAAAGTCTGCAGATCACTGCTGCTGGCAAGAAATAGCTTTGAGGCTCCTATGTACAAGAGTATTGCAAAGATGTCACTTACAGGTGCAGTTTATAGGAGCTCCTACAACACACTGTATTTTAAACATTTGCTGAAATTATAAGTTTAATAATTACCTTTAATAAGTAGTTACCAGTTTTGAAAAGAAAATCAGAGAACTTTTGGGCCTGGTAACATTCGATACCTGGAGAAATCTTGGAACCAGGGATCACACGCTGCAGAGAAGGGTTTGTGTGCTTTTGAGCGTCTGTAAACCATGAAGTCTGTGTGCACGGGCACTGCTCTGAGCTGAGCCCAGCCCCGTAGCAATGCTCACGGGCTGACCCGACAGCTGTGGCACAGCCCGCGCAGAAATGGCCACCTCCAAGGGCTCAGCTCAGCTGTAGATTTGTCACCTCATCAGGGACACGCCAAGGGAGAGTTGCAGGCAGAGCTGGGGGGAAGCTCTCATGACCATCCTGGTGTGGTTCCTTGTTGGTGGAAGCCCCTGCTCCTACAACACCAGGCTGGAGGGAGCACTGAGAGTCTTGAGTGTGGGAGTTAAGGGAGTTTGCACTGTTCTCTGACACAGAAATACGTGGAGATGAGTTTGCTCGAGTTTGGCACCTCCCATGGGGACTGTGCCGGTCCCAGCTCGGCTGTAAGGCAGGCGTGGAGCCCTGGGCAGGCAGTGCAGAGTAGAGTCCCTGCCACACTTCCTGTGCCGGCTGGGGCTTGCTTTGTTTCTCTGGAGCTGTGATCTCATGTACCATTGAGATTCAACCATGCCCTCCCATCTGGGTACCAAACCTGTTTTGTTTCTGCTGGATGGTAAACCAGACAAACAACCACAAAACAGAAAAAACCCCAGTGTTAACAATAATAATAAAAAAAAGTTTAATAAATGTTATTATTTCAGACATTTTCAAGGGAGGAATGTCCTGGTAAGGCTCACAGGTCAGGCAGATCTTCAGCATCACTTTTACTAAGAATGAGACAGTTCTCCAGAGTTCTAATCTTGTGTGTTGTAGTGACAACAGTTTACACATATGGACATTTTCCCAGGTCTGGTATTTCCACTTTAGCACCTGGGAATCCTTTAGGACACTGCTTCCATTTGCACTTGGATGTAGCTACCCTAGGGCATTGTGGATGAACAAAATCCTACAGCCCTCCACCCCTTTTCTCTCTGGATTGCTGTATTAGAAAAGTCTAGTATGCAATGCTTAATTCTCTCTTACAAATAAATTTTAGCAAGGCAATATTATCATAACTCCATTGTTGTCACTTCCTCCTTCGTAAGCTCCCATCTTTCTTTCCCCATCATAATAACACGTCCATCTAAAAAATCCTTATTTGTCTGGACAATTAGCCTCTGCTGTTTTGTAAACAGCTGTTACCAAACTAATGCTTTGTCCTTGTCTTTTGAAGCTGCTGGGCTCTCTGGCTACCACCATCCACCACGTTCCTGACGATTATCTGTCATGACTCACAGGAGAGCTGGAAGTTTTGACTGTTGTGCTTCATTTCTCTTACACATTTTCCTGGTAGCACATTCCAAAGGCCATGCTTGTCTGCTGCTTCTGTCCCACAGGTTAATTTGAATTTTGAGTCTTTGGCGGGTGTGTTTGAAGTTGAATTTTTTCAGTTCTAAAAAAGTGTGCAGTTGTTTTACTTACGTGCATTCTTGATTTTGTGAAGTAATCTAATACTCTGATTTTTAATGTATCATTTTCTCACTCTCCATTTTGTTTTAGAGTCAACTTTTATTAGAAACTGATCTCTAGGATCTATTCTTTTTCTCTATCCTTGACTGTGTTTTCTTGAATGAGAATATTTTTACATATTTATAAATATTATTTGCCTTATTGATAACCATTGACTATCTAAATACTTCAAACAATTTAAGATGCTAGGGCATGTGAATCATGCCCTGAATACATAGGGTAAATTACTCCAACAATTAAATCTCTTTTTCTCAGTCAGAACTGGTGGTAGGTATAAGAGCCACTTTATTCCCCAGAGGAGCTTCTCCTCGCAGTTTTGTGCCTTTTTATTTAGTTATGTGCCATCTGTAACTTGTTTCTGTTCTATTTCTTTATCGGCCATTGATGGGGTCAAGATGGTGATTTGGCAGTGGCTGCTGGCCACCTGTTCCTCACCCTTTCTCCCACGTGGTTGCCACCACCTCCCGCAGCGGGCACAGAGCCTGCCCCTGGCTGGGGTTCAGTTGTAATCGATTTCCTTACAAGCCACAAGGAAGCCCCTTCTGCCACTGCTCCCTCTCCCTGCCAGCAGCCAGCCTGAGATCCCTCCAAGGGGATGTTCCAAAACAGCCGTTCTCAAAGGCCGCACAAATTTCCATCAGCCATCCCATAAGTGACAGGAGAATCGACTTCCTGCTCTGAAAGAACCACTGACATTGTGTTTCAGTTAGCAACCAACCACACATGCCTCTTTGCAAAATTTCCTCTTTGATCATTGCAGTGCCTTCATTTTTCTTCCCCACTAATTTGGCATTACTGGGTTAAAAGAGGAAAACGTGGGGTTGCCCCTGGCTGCGCATCTCAGGACGTGAGTGGCAGCTACTGCCCCATGGAGTGGGATCTGCATCTGAGAGATGGAAAACAGGGACCACATTTATCCCAGCTTTGTGGAAGAGAACCTTAGTAGAGGCATCACTATTGAGTTTCTAACAGCTGTGTGCATTTTGTACTGGTGGAAATTATAGTTTGGGGACAGAAAATATAATTGTCTTGTAATTTCCTTTCCCTCCCCCTCTTAATGAGAAAGTACTGTTCTTAGTGATTTTATAGTGACATCTACAAACTTACTTGTGAAGCATTACCACACTGTGCTAAGTGCTGTCACACGAGCAGGGTGTGTTTCTTTCAGTGTCATATATTTGCTTACAAGGCTGCAATCCAGCTGCTGAATTCCACATAGAGCTGCTTCTATAGAGGAAGCAGAGCTGAAACTCAAGCTTCGAGCATGTTGTTGTGCAGGTGCTTAGTAGTTCCTTTCTGAATACTTCACAATCCAGTCCTTATATTTGTCTGATATCAGGAATAAACACGAGGAAGAAAATGTGCCTAACAGTAGAAGAATATGTGCTTGCAGAGAGTTTCGACTTTGGCCAGTCTTGGTTTACTTGGGGAGTGTTTACCATCTGAACCTCTGAATGCGTC
Source organism: Dasyornis broadbenti (assembly GCA_013397935.1). NCBI lineage: Eukaryota > Metazoa > Chordata > Aves > Passeriformes > Dasyornithidae > Dasyornis > Dasyornis broadbenti. Next base: position 2,081,464 of record VZRN01004661.1, on the reverse strand, counting down.
AGCTGAAGGCTCCAGGATCAAAAAAGGGCAGAAAGACTGCACATTTTCAGTAGTGAAATGGAAGGGGTTTACTTGAAACTGCATTTGCCCGTGGTAATGTCTGCTCCTCACATTTCTTTTGGATTCCTCGTAATTTCTTCAGATTCACAAATGTCTGAATAATAATATACACAATGGTCGTGTCAGTCTTGGTGCAGAGCCTGCATAGCTATAAATTGCATGACATGACAATTATCATGCAATTTGGGGGTTGTGGGAGCTGTAAACATTATAATAATCTGATTTAAATACTCAGTGCTCCAACAAATTAGGCATGATTACAGTGCGTTGAGTTCTCCCTTGAATGCAAATGCAGCTTCATCCAACTCCAATAGCAATTCCATAAAAGTACACAGAGAGAGCATGTGGCTCATAAAGTGTTTTCAAAAAGGAAAATGTTGTATATATTAATGAACACAAAATAAAACCTAGGGGGAAATATAAATATACTTTGTGATGCTTATCTCAGGGATAATTGTTTAGATTTTTACATCTGGAGCAGCTAGCATTTCAAAAGCTAAATATTTGATTTATACAGTTTATTTTATTTATATTAGGCATTCTCCACGTGTCTGAAATTTATCCCTCTGCTCTGGACCTGCATCACTTGCACCCTCATCTCAGACACTGAAGCTGCAGTGCCACACAGGCCGTGCATGGGCCCTGGGCACAAGGCAGGAGCTCGGTGTGAGTCTCTACCCATGCTTCCCTGGGCTGGTGTTCGTCACCTGGGGTCCTGCAGTGTGTAAGAGCTCTAATTGTGGCTTGGTACCCCCAGATGGCGTTCAAAGTAAGGACAAAAAGCCAGTCCATTCGCCAAAATCTGCCAGTTCTACGACAAGAGAAAGCAGATGGAAGGGGAAAGGCAGGGAATAAAGAAAGGAATGGCGGTATTGATCCGTCAGCTGTGCACACCACTGCAGGTTGTGTTTAGCTGTGTCCTTCCCAGTGTGTGAGGGCTGTGAGGGGTGTCTCTACTCAGGCTGTCTTGGCTTTGCACTGGGGTAGCTGGCTCGAAACTGAGGGGGTATGAAGGATAAAATCCTCACTTGCGCTTCAGAGACAAGAGTGCCTGTGGGTAGCTAGGAGTGCCTGTCTAGAGATGAGGGAGAAGCACAGATGGGGTGTTTTAAACATCCAGATTCTGCCCACTCAGCTTTTTTAATTGTTGTGTGTTGGAATCCTACAGATAAGTGCAGAGCACATCCCAAAGCAGCGATGCACCACGGCTTGTTCACGAAGTGCCAGGAAGAGCCCTGTTCTGAGGCTGAGAGCTGAACCCCTGGAGCACAAGAATGGGGAATCCTTGTTGTCATTCTGGTAGAGGAGGGACAGCACCATGAGCACTTTAGAGGTTAAACTGAGAGAGGGAAAACCCTGGTTACCAGTGTAGATGGCAGAGAGCTGCCAGTAGAAATCAGAGTTGTACCTAAGATCCCCATCTCCTTCCCACTGTGTGCACGCACAGCCTTGCTTTCCTCCCTTTCCCCATCTCCTTTAAAACACGCTGGCTGTGATGGACAGGCCTAAAAGCGGGGCTGCAGGTTTCCCTCTGCTTCTGGAAGAGCTGGGTGTGCAGATCCCTGTGCCCTGCTGGGGGGACACCAGAGGCACGTGCTGGACAGGCCAGCGTGGCAGGTTCCCGAGCAGCACAGGCACCGCTGCACCCCGAGACACAGCCCATCCCTCGTGCCGGGCCCGAGCTGGGGCACTGCGCTGCCTGCCAATTGTCATGCCAACAGAGCAGCAGCAAAGGGAGCTAAAATGAATTAAGTACCAGCCCCTTGCATATCTGCTTCAAGCAGAAACATTTGCAGTGATCAGTCAGCAGTTTATTGGCTAAGATCAACAACTGAGATAACTACAAATAAGTGGCTTTGCAGCCTTTTCTTCTAGCATGTCTTTTGCAATCAGTATGAATTATTACAGTGGGTTTCAAGAGGTACAAAGAAAGTTCAGCTAACAAGCAAATAGATATAAAAGGAAAGGATAAAGGGAAGCCAATGTTAATGGCTTTTCCTTACCAAAGACAGCTGGAGTTCATAACTGTATCACTATTAGTCTGCACAGTGTCATTGTCAGTCTGAAGACAAAAAAAATCAATGTGCTGTTTTCTTTTTTCTTTGAGAAGAATGCAAGAAGTAGATTAGGATAGATGAGTTCAAATATCTGGTCTGATGGCAAATAACATTGGTATCAGAGAAATGAAAATGCTGTATGAATTCTGATCAGGAATTCCACATTTATGAGAACTCCTGTAGTGCTGTTGTTCTCTGCTGGGATGCAGTGATCCTCAGTGCTGCCCTGACTGTTCCTTTCTCTTAGGGCATGGCTTCAAAAGTGAAATCTTCTGGAGAGATCGGCCCCATTTTAGCCAGGATATTTTGTGCCATGACTGCAACTGCTTTCATTATTTAGAGTCAGTGCTCAAGCAGCCATTAAGAAAGAACCCAGTTCTAAGTTAGTTCTTGTTCATGAGCAACATCCCAACATAACCCAATGGGGAACTCAGCTGGTGATGGTGCAGTGTGTATCAGAGTATGAGGAAAAAACCAAATTCCCAATGATGACTTCATAAATTTTTTTTCCTTTTCCTACAAGTAGGGACTTTTTGACCAGATTAGAGCATGGATAATGTCACTGTTAAACCCCCCTCACTGACCCAGCCACTGAACAGATGATGTACATGATCTCTAAAAGCACCATACCAGTAGTTCCATAAATGCAGCACTGACAACTCTTGCAAGTCAAATGAAAACTTCAAAACAATTTTTTTTTTTTTTTTTAAAGCTTTGGTTCCTTAACTGAATGATTAGGTGAAAATCTTAGCTTTAATAAAAGTAAACACCTTATTTTATCAAGGTGGATATAGAGGAAAAAACTTGATTATATATAATTTTATAGGACCAGGAAATATCAGGCTCAGAAGAAACTGAAGTCTATTATATTTTTAGAGCACTCCTGAGTTTTTAGATTGACCTAATTGTATTTAATTCTTAGTTTTGCATACTGAAAGTGTAGAAATTTAAAATTATTTATTTGTACACTATTGCATGAGATAGTGCTGTTTGAACCCACTTTAATTAAAGAATTTGATGAACTGGAATTGCAAAAAGATATATTGTTGTTTTATTGCTTGTTAAATAAATTATGAGATGGGAATATATCAAATTCTTTTTCTGAGAGTTAGTTAAGAAATACCTGATTGTCTGCCATGTAGAAAGTGGACCTTTCACTTTATTATTAATGCACATATTTCTTCTTATCCTAAGATAACTTATGTCCAAAGGAGGAGGGGAAAAAAAAAAAAAAAGGTGAACTTTCAGTATTTTTCCCACATGTAAGAAAAGAGCCCAGAATCTCTTGATAATGTAATTACTGGCCCTAGAAGGGAAAGAAATGACGTGTCTGGTTCTGGGAAGGTCTTAGAAGAAACCTTCCCATGACAGCCTGTGCGACTCCTTGGGTTTCTGTGGCCCTTCCCAGAGGCTGCTTAGCACAATTTTGGGACTGGCCATCACTATTCTGGATGCATCCTTTGTCTTGGCTCTCAAGCTGTGCTGTGCTGCTCTCTGGTATTGAGACTCTGAGTTTCCCAACCTCGTCAACCGGCAGTGGAATCAGCACTGATTTCATTATGTGTGCTTTTCCACTTCTATTTATGGATCGAAATTAAGAAAAGAAAGAAAATAGGCTTCTAAAACAACTACTGCCACCTAGTGTCACACCAAACCCAGAAAATCCCACAGCAGCTCGAGCTCTTCCCAGTGGAAAAATCCTCGACAGTAAATCCAATTTGCATTGATTTCAACTGGCACTGCCTTCCTCAGACATTAATGTTACAGCTTGTGTAGCAAAACATATGTATTTTCCACCACTATATCCAGGGAAATAGTTATACAGAGGAGATTCGAGAATTTGTGTGTGTGTGCATTGATGTGATGACAGAGAATTTAATTCCATCCTGCAGCTTTCCACTAATGCAGAGGGGCACATGACTTGGCAGCCTGTGGCAGTGGTGTTGCAGGTGAAGAAATGTGTCTACCTGCTCATTTACCAGCTTCAGAAAGCTGCCTCTCAGCAACATAAAACCTCTTTAACTGTGTTTGCCACACTGAGTTAAATACCACCATTCATTCTAGCATATTTTAAAGCACTGTAATAAGTATTTTACACCTGATTTTCTTATGGTGGAAAATCCCTAAAGTAAAGCTTAGCACAAGGAATTTGTGATGCAGCATTCTGTTCAGAATGATACAACTCCTAATGATCCTTCATGTTGAATAAAAACTATTATGAGACAAGGCACACCAGAAAATATTAATTACACTTCTTGGTGCTTGTGGCAATAATTCTGACTGAAATGAATTGCATCATTTATTAATATGAGGCTTGATACACTGTGTGCTGTTAAATACCCTTTCTACAAGACAAAAGCTCAGTCAGAACATTTTTATCAGCACTCACCTCTTAAGGCTGGATGCTGAGAGCCGAGTAAGATTATCTCTGTCTGGTCTGAGGTTTTATTAGCAATGGAATCCACAGAGATTCCTGCAAATACTTTGGGCTCAACTGGTGCCTGTTCTCTGATGTCCTCGGTGGTCTTAGAAATCAAGTAATCCTCCAAATATTTCTCTGTTAGCTTGGTATATATCATAGAATATATTCTGTAGACTTAAAACAAGGTGGAAAAACTGACACTGCCAGCACATGCACATGTGTTCTCATGAACTGCACTTTGGAACAGGTACTTGGTTGCTGTCCTAGCTGTAGAGAGAGGCCCAGAGTCCAAAAGTCTTCTCTGCGTTTGCTGCTCTTGGATCAGCACTCTTCTCAAATTACTGTGGAAGGATTTAGACAACGAAAGGAAATGGGGCACTAATAGTCATGACTGTGAAAATAGTAGGAATTATGGAGAACCGTGAGGGAACACTCCATTTGCTCCTCAGAGGATTGCACAGTAATGGCCAACACCACACAGACACATTCTAGAGCAGTTTATGACCTCTTCTTTATGAGAAGGTAAAGTGACTAAAGTAAATGAAGTTAAGGAATGTTTGAATGTCATCTTCTTGCACACTTTAGTGACTGTCAGCAGATCTGGGAAAGTTTAGACCCGCAGCCTGAGAATGCTCCGTGAACCGCAGAGGGCATGAAAACTGCCAGAGCTCCTGATGCAGAAAAATGTTGTGCAGCTGTTGAATTTTCAGCATGTGAAGTTTAGTGCGGACTCAGTCTTTGCAGGATTGGCACAACAGCACTGAGAGGTGAAAGGACTAGTCCATCCTTACACCTTATACCTGCTCTTGCACATCTTGATTGATGCTCCACATAATGCCCTGCTGTTTTGCTGGTGTTGCTCACCAGAATGTCACAGTCTGGCCCTCTGCGCTAGTCTTACACAGACATTAACAAGGCTTTTGCAGTTGGAAGAGACAGGTGCATTTGAGGTTAATGCTGAATTTATTGCCTCATTGTCTTTCCAAGCCTACCAGTAGAGAAAGAGCAGTGAAGTCATATCTATTCTGTTTTTCTTCACTAAATATAACTCTCTGTTTTAAACAATTTTTTTTTTTTTCATCCTCAGGGTACAGTTTGAGATGGTCTTGAAATATTTCAGAACTCACTGAACAAATATCTCCTTTCTCTACCCCGCAAAACATCCACAAATGTTTTAACCCCCTACTGTTTTTTTCCTTGACATTTCTTGGCCTACTCACATACAGAAACAGGAGGTTTAACAAAGGATCTCTATTCCTGTGGGCTGCACAGTAAATAATATAATCACAATGTTAGTCATTCAGATTATCCTGATCTATGGGTACAGTCTAGCACCACATTACACTCAAAAAGAGAAATTTTGTAACCCTGTATGGCTGGATTCAATTCTTTCAGCTACAGGTGATACTAAGCTTTAAAAAAGAATATAAAAATCTGTGTACACAGGTAGAGCTAACCACAGTATCTGTAAGGCATTTCCGGGCAGCCTGACAAACAAAAATACAATTATGGGATAAGTGTTCTCAGCTAAGATACAAAGTTAAAACCAGCCTGAAAACTCGTTTATAAAATCGTTTGAATGTCTTTCTTGCCTATCATGTAAAATAAAGATCAATGCATTAACATAATTAATATAAATGCATTAATATAAGTTGCATTTTGCATCACTATTGGTATATTGCACACGATGCTAGAACAGATGCTGTAGAGCGATCCATCAGTCATAGCACCTTACACCTTGTATATCTTACTGAAAGTCTCTGAGTGAATTTAAAGTTTCAGTGAGCCTGAGGAATCAAAACTGGGTAAGACACGAAAATCATGAGGTTTTGTATCAGGAGACCTAGAAGAGTATTGTTGGGCTGCCCATGAGTTTTTCTGGAGTTTAAGCCTTGCAAGCAGGAGGGATTTAAATGAACCCTTTCCCCTTTTTTTTTTTTTTTTTTTTTTTTTCCCATTGAAAGCTGAGAAAAATAAACAAAAAAAAA
>VZRN01004661.1:2037257-2074904 GCA_013397935.1 Dasyornis broadbenti | reverse complement strand
TGAGCCCTTTCCCTTTTTTTTTTTTTTTTTTTTTTTTCCCCATTGAAAGCTGAGACAAATAAACAAAGAAATAAAGTTTTAAATAACTAAAATGTCATAGGACAAGGAATGAACTCTTTGGACATGACAACACTAAGTCAAACAAGCTTGCTATTGTTTTGTACAAACATCTCTCTATTTTTTGAATTTTTTTTAAAAAAATCAGGGCCAGATTGTGTTCTGTACATCCAAACCCATACTGAATAGTGGGGAAAGATCCATCAAATCATTTCCATTCTTTCCTGTGGTCAGTGATACAAAGGGAAACCAAACGATGTTATAGGAGTGTCAAGCGTTTTTTCTTCTTTTGCAGTGTTGTGGTTATTGACAGTCCATGGTCAAAGAGAGCCACAGTGGAGCCCTTAGGGTACCTGCTGTAGTTCAGTCTCTTTCCCCGCTCTCAGAGTGCGTTTTTACTTCAAAACAAGAATTTAAAAACCTCAAAACAGATGAGAGATTTTTTGAGAACAGTCTTATGTGTCTGTCTCCTAGCTTGGACAGCATCTGCGTCCAGTGCAGGCTGTGCCTGGTGAACGTGTGCTGTGGGAGGAAGAAGGAATTATTGAAGCAGTTGGGAGAGCCCTACTTGGACAATGTGTGGGGGTAGCAATTTCCCATTTTGATTTTGGTATAGTACTATGAGTTTTTGATTAATCAGTATTAATTATCATTTGGAAAATTCAGCTCTACACGGGAGCAATCTTTAAAAAATGTCCTCTTTTTAGCGTCTGTGTCCTCATATTTTGATCAGGCAATAAGGAAAGGCAGAATAAGCAACATTTCTACTTTTTAAACACGTGCTCAGATTTTCAGCTTAAATCATACTTGCAACATTCAGCTGCAGTACATCTATTTGGTTAGCAGGAGCAGAAGCATCAGAGCTATGGCTTTGTAGGCTCTGGACAGATGGTTAAAAAGAAACAGTGTCTCCTTGAAAGAATTTATAATCTATATAGACTAACACAGAGCAGAAGAATAATGTCTTACATAGAACTGTTTTAACCTTTACTTTATGATTTTAGAAATGATCTTTATGATACCTACAGAGAGGCAGGAGCAGAAGCTGTAAATGATGCCATCTCACTCTTCCATGCAGAGTAGCAGTGGAGACGGGCAGTGCTTCTTGGCTGGCTGGCTCAAATAAGATGCTTTAGGGACGCATCTCCCAAAAGGCTCATGGAAGAAATGTGGATCTTCATGGCCATGGGTTTTTGTATACAAAGGAACTGGTCCCCTGAAAGTCCACGGCACTTTTTGTAATCTTGAGTTGGACACGTATGCGAGCATTGAAACCTGGTAGGCGATCTTCTGGCACGGTGCCTCTGGGATTGGTTTTCTGTGTTCATGCTGCCTCCCCGTACCTTGTACCTGCCTTCACCCTGGTTTATTCTTCAAGTGCCTGTTCAGGCCTATCCACTCTTTTTTAAAAACATTTTTTAATGTTTTTTTTTTTTTTTTAAACTTGTAGCAGTTGAAAGATAAATTATCACACAAAGGTTGCTCCTCTCATTATTGATTTCTATCAATTTATAGCAGAAGTTATTCATGGCAACAGCATTCTAGATTGATTCAACAGAAGGCTATCAAATACACTCTAATGAAAAAGCTAACCTGACATTTCATCACTTAAACTTGCATTTAACTCTTAGGCATGAGTAGTCCCACAGGCTGTCCACTGGAGGTACTTGTGTTAGCTGAGTTGAAAGTGCTGGAGGTTAAAATACTGTACAGTTTAACCAATATATTAAGGATAGAATTAAGGACAGAAGGCCACAGGAGCCTTGTTCCAGAGATGGGTTTGTTAATTAGCAGAGAATTCTTGTGTTCCATGTGTTTTTTAGCTTGGAATGAAATTAAGGGATTGTCAGAGGGGACTGGAGCTAGGTGACCTCTGAGGTCCTGTCCCAATCTATTCTGTGGATCAAACATTACTAGGGAGAAATCCAGGCCCCATCAAAGTCAGTGGGAATTTTGGCATTGATCAAGAGGGCCAGAATTGCTCACATAATCGAAATAGGGATGCCTGGAAGAACATGGGCAGCAGGCATTAATTCAACAATGACACTGCGGCCAGACACAATGATCGCCGTGATGTTGCCTTGCAGTGAGCTGCCTACCAGCAGAGAAACCCTAACGAAAAACATCTTTCAGAAAGTGCTTTCTGCAACATTTTCTCTGTAGTTGTGTATGTCAGTATGTTGTTTAGAAAGGAAGGTTAAAGAAAAGTGCCTTGGTCTTGCTATTGCAGTAATAGTGATTCATGACAATGCAGGAGAGCTTGGAGCTGAAGTGCTTGAGTTTAGCTGGAGGATAATGGGCTCTGTGGAGGTTGTGCATTTCACAATCAGTGCTGACAAACTATGGAAAAAGACATTTTGGCTAAATCACCATCTGCATGAAAGTTGTACACTAGGGTTAGTTACTTCTACCTGTCTGAATTAGATAAAGGAAGGACAGGGGGACTAATGTAATTACCATGGGGGAGGAGAAATGGTTTCATATTATCTCGTAGATCTTCTCCGAGTTGCATAGACATTTGGGAGAAAACTGTTCTCTCTAAAGGCAGATTTTTAAGAGCTCAAAAGCTGACATCATATTTCTGTTCATAGATAAATGAAACACGAGTTTCTGCATGAAACAGAAGGATCAGAAATAAATCTTCTATGATTTTAATATGCACAAATTTCTTCTAATAGCTCATAAAGAATAATAATACTGGTGAAACTAGATGTCTGATTCTGAAGAATTAACAAAAAATCTGTTCTTGCAAGTTTTATATTTTATAGATTTTTATTGATCTTTCCCCCTCTCAGTTATAGAATATCTTGCTTTTTTTAATTAAACTACTAATTGATGATTCAGGCTTGCAACTGTTATTCCAGTGCCTCACCTGCATCTGATCAAATGTTTCTTTCATTCAATGAGAGAAGAGCTGAAAACAATTTAATCAGTGGCTCTGTCAGTGTGCACCAGCTGAGGATTTGGTCTCAAAACAGGCCAACATCCTTATTTTTCCATTTGCTGTATCTGTGCTTGGAAAGGACTGTGTTTTGGCAAGTCTTTTTGAGGGTCTTTGTCAGCAAGGAAAAGGGTGAGTGCTCTTGCTAATGTAAAGGTTATTTTAGTTTTATGGTACAAAGCAAGTTGCTAAAATGTATTTTCATGGGACCTGGGTAAAGAAGAGGTTAATGAAGAAATAATAGAAGTGCATTGCAGATCATCTCTCTTTCTGCTTTCCAAAGACAAGGCTGTTGTACAAGTTTTTGGTATCAACTTTACCCTTCTTCCTCCTCTTTTTGACATTTTACTAGCATATTTTGTTCCTAAAGTGCTTTTCCACACTGCCATGAGGTGCCAAGTGATGTTAGGTTCGGGAATTGCTGTGCATGCCTTCTGGTATGCAACTATGACAATAAATAGGTTTACCAGGTCAACTCCAACCTTTAATGCTTCTGGAAATGTGAGAGTTCTGCTCCTCTGTGGAATGCAGAGGGCTCGCTTACAGGAGCACATTTTTAAGCCCACAAGTCTGAGTGGGTTTGAAATGTGTGCAGCCGACCTCTCTTGGTCCTAATGAAAACACGCATCTGGCAGCACTGGAATTCCCGCTATAAAATAATCCTGCTCTTTGAGGGTTGTTGACTTAATGATACTCTGGACCCTTTTTTTCCTTTCCTAGCATGCCTGATTTTTTGTTCCTTTTTTGTCACCCCAACAGCCAGTGACAGACACGTATTCCACCTCTGGTTTACTTCTTGCTTCCTTTTTAGGTAATTTTGAATGCTTAGTTTAAGGCATCTCATACAGCTCAGAAATGACCTATTTTTAATGACTCATTTTAGTTTTAGCATTCTTCTCCTTACCAGCAGACCATCCAATCCCTTAGAATTGCCTAAATCATAATCTTTGCCTTCTACACTTATTTAGTGCAAAGTAAATGTAAACAATTTTTGCAAAAATTTTCCTTGAAGATGTCCTTCTACCATCTAGAAAAATATTCAGCTTCACCTGTAACTTATTAACTTTCTCACTTAGCTTCTGGTGTGTTCATTTTTCACGGTTCAAAAGACCTGTCCTCCTGCCTGCGAGATTGAAGCATTATCCCATTATCACTAGGGATCAATATGTAATTTTGCCTCCAAAAATACTTTTCAGAGCTCTGTTTTTCCCATGGCTACTCCTGTGTATGCTCTTAATTATAGTCATGACTAATTCTAACAAGTTGGACAATATTAATTCCGTATTGCTATGAAATATCTCTCCCAAATGATTTAGAAAATTGGGTCTTTTTAACTATAGCTGTTTAGGTGAATTGCTTAAAGAGCTGGTGCACAGCTGCAGTTGTATGAAATTACACAGTCTCAGGTTTGAGCTGTTACTACACATTGCTGGAGACAGCTTGGAACAGCCATGTAAAAAACTTGCAGGCACATTAATTTAGCTTTAAAGTATCAAATTTGTAGGATTCCTTCTCTAGCTCTTGTCAGTTCTTTACTTGAAATTCTAGTAAAAGATGAAGAACTCGTTTGAATCTGCCTGATATTTAGCGTGCCTGAAACTGCAGCTCTGGACTGAAATTTAGACATTTCTGGCCAGAAATTTAGTTTTTAAAGTTGCAAATGTCACAGTGGGATATAGGTCTTAAATACAGCAAAATCGATGCATTTTTAGATTTGAAAGCCTGGATTACCTTTGGCTACTCCTTGGAGTCATGCTTTAGATAAAAATTGTCCTCTAAATAATCATATTTCTGATGATATTCAGGAGGGAGACAAACAATATTTTTTGCTACTCAGCAGGCTGAAATAAAACAATCCTTAGTGCTTTTTCAGTCAGGAAGAGGTAGCTGTGACCGAGACATGCAATGCCATTTCGTGGCCCTTCTGGATAGGCAGATCCTTGTGAAAGAGCAGCAGGCCCTGTGCTTGTCTCTCCCGAGGACCTGCTCCCCTCCACGGGCATCAGTCAAGGGCTGTCACCTCCCTCCTCTTTTCCATCGCTGTAAAACAGAATTAGCTCAACCACGCTGTCGGCCTGAGCTAACAGCCCACCCAAAGGTACTGCAGCCACAGAGCCCCCACCAGCAGCTGCTGGTGAGAGGCTGCTTCATCTCCTGAAAATAGGCTTTAACTGGATTCCCAGGGACCTTAAAAGTCAAAGCTGTGACCACCTCAGCTTGCAGGAGCCGGCAAACATTTTACAATCCTGCAGTCAGAAATAACTGGGGGGGGGAAAAAAAAGCAGTTGTTACTTAGCTTTTTATCTCTGTGTGTATTTTTTATTATTTAATTTATTCTGTTCAGCTTCTGCTTATATTGTACAGTGGCATAACAAAACCAGTTTTTCTATCTTTAAACCCTTAAGGAAGAAAGTATGAAGATATGATTGTTACAATAGATGTTTCAGGCTTCTTTTTTACGAGTGTGAGAAGAATTCTTTGTGACAGCAGATTTAGGGAAGAGGAAAGAGGCAGGAAAAGGGATAAATGCTGATGAGATTGATACCTAGTTACTGAACAGTAAAAAACTGGGCTTGGGGATGGGAGAGAGAAGTTGTGTTCTGGACAAACCTCTAATATCGCTCTGTGAAGCAGAAAACCTAAATTAATCTTGTTTGGTTTTAGATTTGTGACTTGTAAAGACTAAATGTTCTATTTTATGTTTTTTCCTTTCCATACATGACAAGCTGAAGCTAAAGCATTCCCTCTTATGCCTTTAAATAATTCAGCCTTGTCTCTGAGGGGAATATAGCAGATGTGCAAGTGATCCCTCTGCTTGCTGTGGAAATGTTCTCCAGAGCACTGTGAAATGAGTGCTGTGCTCAGGACTCGGCCATCGTGCCAGAAACACGAGCTGTGTCCGTGTGAGGACAGCACGGAAAGCAGGGGCTGCTGAAACCATGGGGGACCCCTGCCCTCCCTGCCCGGCCCCAGAGCAGGACACCCAGGCAGGGGCTTTGTGGGCAGCTGTGATGCACAGAGTCACATCGTGGCCTCTGCGTGGGCCATCAGTCCTTCACCAGGTGACATTTAATGTCTTTCCTTGGCTACATCAATTGCACCCCGAGGTTTTTCTGACATTTTCATGTCTGCCTTCTCTTCCTCCTTCTTTGCTCTGTGTCCCATTTTTCATGAGAGCAAGTTTGTCCCCTCTCTCTCCTGATCCTTTAAAAGGAAAGAAAAAAAAAAATCATTTTTATATAATTTGCTTCATATATTTTCTATTCGGTACCTGCGGCAGCTGCTTTGCAGGTCCCCTGCTGTGCAAATCGCCCTTCAGAGAGGAAGATCTTCCTGTCAGTGACTGACAAGAGGTGCCAGGAGCAGGCTACCAGACTTTTGAAACCTGTGAGCTGGCAAATCAGCAGGTACCTGTGTGCAGCTCTGGATACGCCCCTAGCATTAGTTCCTAACTTGTATCAAAGAGGTTTTAGGATGATATGGCCCACAGGCAGAGATTCAGGTTAAAAGGAACGCAGTGTCTGGCTGCATCTATCATCCAGGGTTTTTTTGTTTTAAATATAATGACACCAGCAGTTTGTTCTTGGGGAGGATTTTGACTTGTGTTTTGTTGTTGGTTTTCTTGTTTGTTGTGGGGGTTTTTTTGTTTCTATTTTATAGAAACTGTGTTTACAACAGCCTAAACAAGGAGAAAATATTCTTAGGACTAAACAGCTCTTGCTTTTCTTCTCCAAAGAAATAAAGATGCCTTTCATATTTTTTGAGACTGACAATGTTGAAGAGGCTAAGATGCACGATAAACTGAAGGAAAGGAGGAAGAGCCCTACTGTAAATACCATTTTCTTTAGGGAAAGATATGGGATTTTTAGGTGGGATTTTTAGGTGAGATTAAGAATGCCCTGGACTGTCCCTCTCTCCTTGATGTACAGTTGAAGGCAAAGGGTCTGGAGGGGTTTGGAAACTTCCTTTAGTTACTGAACCATTTTAAAGAGGTTTAAAATCAATCCTAAGTGAAAGCACTTTGCAGAAGAAGTGTAGCTTTCAGGCAAAACAACACTTGAATCAAATGCAGAATAAATAGCCTGAGCAAAGGACACAGAATTTGGTCCACTGTGATCATTTGATCTGAGTGGCTTAAGGCTTTGCATGCTTCGTACTTGCAAACCAGCTGTGAAATGCAGGAAATACAAGTAGCCGTGGTCTGACATTTCCCCATCTGTTCCCAATATTTAATAATTTGCTCTCTTCTCTGAGCATATTAAGTTTATAAATAAATTTAAAAAACATGTTTTATTTTATATAATGAGCTTAAAGCTATAATGGCCTTTTTGCTCCAAAGTGCTCAAAGCATTCTCCTTTGCCAGATGGAGGGTATTAATTTTTCTGGGGGAATTTGTGTATAAGGTACAGATGGATAAGACACAGTTTTAGCACACCAGGCTTTTGCTTTGCTCTTCCGTGTGTGTTTCTGTTCTCTGGAGCTTCTGTGCAGTGAATGTTTTGAAAGGCCTCAATTCCTTTTTGCTTTGCTCTGAGGAAGATGGAGAGTGAGAAGTAAACCCTGGTTCTCACAGTTGAGATCAGTGCTTTATCAGCTGTGAAAAAAACCCCTTCCCTTTGAAAAAGCTTGCTAAGAATTACCCTGAGCATCAGTACGAATTTGCTGTTGAGCTGAACAGCATTAAACACAACTAAACTGTACCTCAGCTAAGAACAGCTTTTAAAATATTTTAGGAAAGACTTGTTTTCTCATATGAGGTTATAAGTTACATGGATAAGAAAAACATACCGGATCTAAATGCCTGTGTACACAAAAAGTGGCAATGTCCCAGGTTTGTGCTGATAATTCCCCATTTTAGCTAACGCTGTGTCCACGCTCATTCTGTGAGGGGCAAGTGGTCCTTTCAGACTGTAAGCCCCAGAATGCTGTACTAAATTCTAACCTAGATAGCTCTGGCCTCTGTGCTCCATAATGTTGGTTTCTACAGCAGTGTGTCAAATATTTTCATTCTGTAGTGATTATCATTTTGAGGGTATTTCAAATTTCAGTATCTGAAATCTGAATATATCATAGGCTGCCTCCTGCACCTGCTTATTTTTATGTATCAGTTCAGTGGAGTGAGTGAAAATGTCTGTTTACACAAAGACTAAATCTGTTCAGGTTTCTGTAAATTTTGTGACTATTACATAAAGATTATTTTAGTAAATCTATATGGAAAACATGAAATAATTAAGAGCTTATGGATTTAGTTTGCAATAGTGATCAGAAGAAATTTTCTTTAAGTATCAGAGTCTCCAGGAATGACATACATCAGTGTGATGGCTGTCATTAGCCAGTATTTTTCACTACAACATCACTGCTCTGGCACTACTGACGGCAGAGTTCCAACCAGAGGCACCTGTCCTTCCAGGTGACTTGGATGGCAAAATAAGGATGGAACCAGAAAAATAAAATCCTTTGTTATATAACCAGAAGCAAAGTAACAAATCAAGTAGCAGGGATTGTGATCTGGGCCTGGTGATTAAGAGTGGCACGGTGAAAGCAGAACCTGTGACACGTGTGTGGGCTCCATGGTAGAGAAGCAGCAGGAAATGGCTCTGCAGAGGGCACTCACCCCTGTGCTCTGCATCTCTGAGGGGGCACACGGCTGCAGCAGGCAGTTCTAGCATTAGATTTGTAATATTATGCTGAAAATTGGTAAAATGTATGCACTGAACACCAAGGAAGACCATATGTAGGCCCAGTGGAGCTCTTGCCACAGGATCTGGAACTGATCCTGAATCTTCACAGAGCCTTTGTCCATGGGGCTTTCTGTATCTGCCCAGGCAGCTCTAAAACAGAAGAAATGCTCACTGGTCTTCATTCCGGGGGCGAGCCTTAAGGGACAAGGATTCCATCTTCCAGGGTTTGCATTGTTGGTTTTTATGGTAATGGAGTCTTATCCCTCATTTCCACACAGTACGAGGAAAAACCATTTCTCCACTTCATTACCTTGGGTCTCTCAAGGATAAAAACAAGCACAACTTCAGTGAAATTGAAGCGCTGAAGATACTAAAAGCAGTATGAGCCTTCCAATTAGAATAATGTTGTTAAAAAATAATTACTGCTGACGTTGTGGTATCTCCCAGCTATATCAGACACATCCCCAAACTCTGCTGCACTGTGGTCTGTTAAACCCTTAAGTGCATGTCTGTGTAAGGCTCTTGGGAACGTTAATTCACAGCTACAGTTCATTCAAATGAATTTTTCTGAGGTTTCCTGTTTAGGAAAGCCTAAATTTATTACAAGAGGTCTGGCTAACAGCCCTGAAATGGAACTGATCACAAGAATAAGCATTTCTATGACATTCCTGTTACAAGCCCTCACCACTAAAATGTTTCCTTGAACTCCCAGACTCTATATCCTGAAAATAACACAGGTAAATCCCCAGTCTTTTACACATATTGAAAAACCTAGTAAGTGAAAGAAATACTGTAATAAATGATCAAGTATAAAAAGTTGCTTTGGCTAAGATGTTTCCCAGAAGTGATACAACAAAATTTAAATCAATTGATTTCCCTGGAAAAACTCTAATACATGTCACTGCAGCAGTTCTTCAACATGTTTCTCTAGGTTTAATACCATTTCTGGAATAGCTCTTTGGAATAGTTTTCACAGAAACCACTGAAGGAAGGAGACATTACCTGAATGAATAATAAGCAAAATATGCTGAGCAGATGGTGCAGAGATCTAGGATCTAATTTCTACTAGACTTGAAATGTGATCATTCAGCTGCCTTTACGTTTTCTACATGAGGATAACAAAAACACCTTTGGAAAACTGCCAGCTTTCCCTACAAGTTTTAAGCATTTTCTAAGCAAACCTTTGAGGCTTTTTGTTTCCCTTTGCCAAAGGAAAGTTGGTGGTGTTCTTAGGCCTGCCTAAAATATTTTGATGTGGAGCTGCAATACAATTTTAATTTGTAAAATTTCATTTTCAGGTAGAAAATTCTAGCTGTTTGTAGGATGCTGGGAAGTTTCCTGTCAGGTTTAGTTTTTTTGTTTGTTTGTTTTTGTTTGTTTTTTTTTTTTTTTTGAAGAAGAGTAACATCGAATGAGTAATGATTTTCTTGCTGAAAATGAATAGAGATTGAGATCCAGTTTTTGATTCATGGTGCAGCTTTAAGAAAGCCATTCTGGATTTCTGCCTATAATGTGACAATAACTGAGACACGTGTATCTTATGTTAGTCTTCTTTATTTCCTTTTATTTTTTCACTTTGGGTTTTTTTAATTTCAAGAACTGCTGCCGCCTTTTTTTTTCCCCCCGTGCACTTTATTTGTTAAATTTTATCTCTATGTCAGTATTTCATTATTCTTTTAAATCCCTTCTTTCTTCCCTTGTAATTTTAAATCTTGCTAGATTTATTTGACCGCTTTCCTTCATTTTTTTTTTTCCCGGTGCCTTTATCCTCTTCCTTTCTTTCATTTCTTTTTTTTTCATAATTTTTTTGCAGCAGTTCCTTTCTTAAAAATTCTGCAGTTTTTTGTACATTTTTCTTTCCCGTTGGAAGAGAAATAGAGAAGAGGCTGCTGCTGTCTGGGTAGGTTACACAGGTATTTGCATGGCAGGGTTTTGGTAGTGGGGGTCTCCAGAGGGCTGGGAACTGCAGTATTAAAAGGCAGGTGCAGTTTTGCCTGTGCCAAACCAAGCAACTATCTCTAAGTTATAGAGATATTGAGCGTTTGGTTCTTTCTTTTTGTACAAATGATTTGATTTAATTGTGCATTTCAGACTGCTGCAGCCTGCAGCTAGCAGAACTGGAGAGATGTGGAGGGGCTGGAGTTCAGGGGCTGAGTGCTGGACAGGGTTAATGTGCATAGCTGGATGGCTCAATAACCTTCTTTCTTCCTTCTCTGAAGAGCACTCTTCATATTGCCGTTTCCTTTCCTAATTTGCAGATTTCCTTTCCTCCCTGATGCAGCTTTGACAGTGAGTTTTGCTGTGTAGGTGTGCAAATTATCCCTACATTTTCATCAAACAGTATCTCTTGAAATACTCTGGAAAGTTTTGATAAATAGACAGTTTTTTTACCTGGTATTGAGCTCTTTCTGAGGTGGCCCTCAAACAGAATCGGTATTGCTCCCACAGTGACAAAGCCTGAAGAGCAGGCCTTTCCTTCAATAGAGAGCTTCCAGTTCAGTCTTTTGAGGCTGCAAACCTTAAAGTCATCACTAACTCCTGCACAGGCAGGCACCTGTGCAATCTCTGAGCAATGGCTCTGTTTTGGAGCAGGACTGGATGTTACAATCACCTTGTGTTGCTGGAATTCCTTTGTGAGTTTCAAACTCTTACCAGCAAGTTGCTGCTAAGTGCCCTTTTCAATACTTAACTTTGAGATTTGTAAAAATAGGCCAAAAATGTGTCCTGCTTTTTTAGTGGAATGCAGGAAACGGACAGCTCATGTGACAAAAGCCATAAAAGAGCTTTTGTTTTGGATACAAGAGGCACTGTTTCTCTGCAGGTGTTTGCATGAGGGAAAGCTGCAAGGGTAGCATTCGTGTGTCTAAATAATAAGCACAGAACTGTTTCTCTTCCCCCACCAATGGTTCTTCCAGAGAATATGATCACAAAGAAAATTGAATTCAAACACCAGCTTATTCCCATATTAATTGGTGCACTCACTGGCTCTCTCACAAAAGAACAGTAATCCAAACAGAATCAAAAGCAACTTCTGCTGGGTTTTGGTGGTTAACACTGTAATTGTACTATTTTAGAAGAATGCTGCCCTAAGAGCAGGTGTGACTGTGGCTTTGGAGGTATGGCCCAGGCTCGGGGCTGGTGTTAATTGGTGTTCAGCCCAGTGAAGCTGATGGTGATAGAAGCTGCCTCAGGGTGTCTATCTGTTTATGTAGCTCCACTCTCCCCTAGGCTACTTCCCTGACTTAATCCCTCCCCTATCCAGCTTAGAAATGCATTTCTTTTCCTCATTTAAGATTCCGTAGACCCTTCATATTTAGTATTAGTATAAAGAGGAAACAGAGCCCCAGGAGAAAGATCAGAGTTTCTGTTCTGTTGAGGCATCAGAGTCATTCTTCCCTTAATGAAGAGAAACAGCAGGATGGATAAAAATCAATGACTTAAAAATAAATTGGGCTTTTAATTTAAGTTTAAAAAAAGTCTTTCTTGAGTAAAACTTTAAAATTAAGTTTTAAACCCACATTGAGTCCAATTTATTCTGATGTATTAAATCAAAGTTAAAAGTGAAAAAAACAAACAAACAAACCAAAACGTGTTGCTGGCAAGGTGCTTACATCAGGTCAGTGAGTCACTACTCATTACCAGTGAAGAGACGACGGTTCTGCTAGGTTTCCATTTACTCTATTTCTTTCACTGATTTAAGTCAATGTATAGAACATTGAGAGATGTTTTCACTGTGTACTCTTCAGTTATCTCCCTAAAAAGGATAGTGATATTAAAATTTTTTTGCAAACTTAAATGCATCCATTTTGTTATGTCTGTCACTGCGTCCATGAAAATAAGCATGCTTATCTACCATAAGATGAGACCATTGGAAACAACCACTGCAAGTCAAACCTTCCTCTGCTGATCAAAACAATTAATCTGAAAAGGAAGATGTAGTTTGATAACTTTATATTTCCCTCTTGGATTAATTTGTATTTATAAATATCGAATTATAATCCATATTTTTGTAGATTATTACCTTCTATAGTTGCTTTAATAAATGTGTATAGTTAGAAAGCCCTGTCTGCAGACAGAATGAAATGGCTATACTTAGTCATAAATCAGCACATTTTAAAAATTACCAGCCTGAGATAACCAGTCTCACTTTAGGAAAATAACAGGAATATTGATGCAAAACAAGACAAAACCAAATCAGCTTTCTTCTTGCTGATTTAAAGGTCGTGATTCTCTATCACACTGTTCTGTTCTCATATAACTTACTGAAATGGCCACAGGTCCAGCCCACCAGGATTTAATGTGCAATCAACCAAAAACGTGTTCTAGAACAGGTTATTCACTGGAAAAATGACAGTGCCGCCACCTTTGGCATGTCTGTGTCACTCCTGAAAAGCAAGAGCCTGTTCTCTAGACATCTGCCATGCAGGAGGAGGGTATGTGGGCAGAGCCTGCTGTGTGATTTGCACACATCCTTGATTTCTCTTTCATTCCAAAAAGTGACACTACCCGTCCTTCCTTAACAAGATCCCTGTCTGTGTGCATTTGACCATTATCTGGGCTAGAGAAAACACACAGCAGCCTCTGCAGATGAGATATTGGTCAGCAAATCTGCAGGAAACAGGAATGGGAGGAAGAATGTGTTCAGAAGGCTGAGCAGGCCTCCACAGTACAAATTAAAATCTTGCTGCTTCTTTGGGACTGGTCTCGATGCATGCTCACTTGATTTGATCCATTGAGTTTGAGTTGTTTTCAGGGTCAGTAAATGGAAACAGGGCTTGAGGACCTGAGGATTTTCTCAATCTGCCTTCAGACCTCGCTTACAGCCTTTGCACTAGCAGGTAAAATTCACTTTGAAACTGAAAAGACTGTGGAGGAACCTGGAAAAAGCAAAGTGAACGGTCATTGGGCGCTGAAGGGTAAAGGCCTACTCTGGATTTGGATTCTGATTCTAAGCACTGCTGTATCATGGGCTGGGGGAAAGCTGTTCTGTGACTGTTCCAATGTGTGCAATGAGTGTGCGTGTGTGTGTGTGAAAAAGCACTGTCGTGCAAAGAACTGAAACTCCACATTAGCACATGCAGTTGTTTCAGGATTTACCCCAACACAGACTGTTGATGGGAGTAGCATTTCTGCTTACACACCAATATCCTTGTTTCTTTTGTAAAAGCTTTCCCCCCACCTCCTCCCCCGCTCCCATCCCCCTGTTGTCTTTCTGCCTAGTATTTTTCCACACTTTATTTCCTAAAAGACTAGCAGGTTTGACGATGCATTGTGATTTCTTTTCTACAGGGCTTTATGAAGGAAGCTGGAGGCAGTTCTCATTAGTCTCACTGACATCTTTTATCACTTATCAGAGGAACAAGCAAACGGAGAGCAATTCCTTTGATCATGGCAAAAGTAGAAAGAGTATTAAAAACCCTATGAAGATTCACTAAGTAGAAAGTGGAAAAGACAGTCTGTGGCATGTTTCAAAGTAGTAACATGATTTAAAGTTGCCAGATTTGCTTGTATATATTAAAGAATTGTTAATGATGCTACATTTTACATGCATCCTTAGGTCTTTGGTTTTTTGTTTTGGTTTGTTGTTTTTTTCAACAGGCAAAGGAGTTCTTAGGTAGAATGGATGGATTAGATCAATTGAAAAATATCTCTAAAAGGTGAGCTGTGTCAGAGAGGAATTCTGTGATTCAATGAAAATTCTTGAAAATAAAAATAAGGTTGTAACGGCAGCACAACGGGATTGAAAAAGAAACTTGCTCTCATGGGAGAATGTTAAGAAGTCTTAAGAATTCCTTTTCTTTAGGAGGCATTCTGTGGTGAATCAATGCATGTTTCTGAAGACTGCATATAGGAACTGCAATGCTTGCAATTATCCATGTATACCTGTCTGCCTGGCTCTGACCTCAGAGTGCTGCTACTTCTTCATTCTGTGGAGAAAATGAGACTTTTTTCAGTGGTTCTGAGTATTGATTCACCTACCACGATGTCCTTGTCTTGTGCCTTACATCATTACCACCAGGGCATGGACAAAGACAAGTCAATCTACCCTCCTACCCACAGCTAATGAGCATTCTGTACTCCAGATCCACTGGTGTTTTTCCGTATGGTTGCAGTTCAGTTTTCCACTGATTAAAAATCCCTTCTCAATTTCTACATGGTGATCAGCTCATATCTCAAAGCATCAGATTCAAATTGCCCTCGAAGGTCCATGTCTCAACGTGTGAAAATACAGAGACCACAACTATGTGATCACAACTATTTTGGCATTTTTCTCCAGCATGGACTCCGTGCCAGCCTCGTCCCTGCAGCATTTTTTACTACCATAGCTAATTTTTAACTGTGTTGGATTTTATTTGGATACCATGCATTGTAATACATTTCTATAGCACCTTTTATGCAAGCATCCCCAGAACACTTTCCGATCAAGCTAAAATTAGCTCTGAACTTCATACAAATCCCAAAAAGATTCCTTTAAAAAAAAACCTCAAAACAACAACCAACAAAACCCCCACCAACTGCTAAAGAGAAGGCAGAAATTTATGCACTCAGTTCAAAGTTAAAGCAGGCAAATGGGTAAATTTTCTCTTATGCTAGAGTGAGAGGGTGAGGTAATTCAGTGTATTGCTTTCTTAGAAGCCTGGGGTGTGATTCTCCAAGCAGAGCAAAGCACTGCACTAGCTCTGCTGGCCAGAATGAATAGCATGAGTGCTGTGGATGACCCGGAGGTGGCAGGTGAAGCAATACATGGGCGGGTTATCAGATCTCCCTTTATGTACACATTGTTCTAACATTTGCTGCTTCTGATAAGAAATGGGAAAGCCACACAATTCCTTGTGATACATGGCCTCAGTCATCCATAAGGAAGACAGTGGGAGAAATAAACAAATAGCTTTGAGGGCCATGACTCATGGATCCAAAATGATGCAAATGTTTTTGCAGAGCAAGGGGCTTGGAGATAAAGGCAACTTCAATTGGTTTCTCAGGATTGGAAAAAGAAGATTGTTGCCAGAAGCTGTCAGGAGGGACAGGGTGACATGCTGAGGAAGGAGGCTAAGAGTTAGAATTTTTTTTTTTTCCCCCAGACCTAGAGATCTTAATGAAAATCAGACAAGCATGTGACCTCTTTCCTTGTTGCAAGACTTCTTTGATCCTTTTCTTTTAAATACGTAGAATGTTTCTTTAAGGCAGTAACTTGATCATCACCGTTGTGTCTTCATGGGAGAGAACTGTAGGTTGTGAAGATCCATCAAATTGGAAGAGAGATGGTGCCTGAGATAGGTGCTGGTGGTCCAGACTAACACGAAGGGAACTGAAGGTAGTTAGCTCAGTGCTCTTACAGATACTGGTCCTGCATGTTTGGTAACAGCTCTGCCTGTACTGAAGGTCAGACTGGTGGAATTCCACCTCCATGGCTTGTCCCTGCTGCTTTCAGGACAGTGAGACAAAGTGTATCCGTGGCAACTCTGTGACCAGTGTAGATGCTTCAGGGTCATCTTCAACAGGCGGGAAAGCCTTAACTGGCAGCGAACAAAAGGAAGAGAAATTTTAAAGCTGCACTGTCAGGAAAGACAGTGTTTGAAGACTGGAATTTGTTACAAAAAAGAATGAAAAAATATGTAGAGGAAAGTCAGATTTTAGAATGCAGCTGTACAAGGAGACATAAGCTCTTATAACCATAGGTAGTAGATTAAGCAAGTTGCATTTTCTGCAGAGATGTGCCTTCCAACACTTGATGGCCCCAGACTGTAGCTGAGCATTTACTACAGAGTGCAGCTGAGCTGTGCTGCAGAATGGCACGATGGGCAGGAAGCATGTATGTCTGAAAAAATTATCAGAGGATGAGCTTTTTAGGTCTCTAAGGCTGTGTGTGCTGTTGTGAAATTAAGAGGTTTACCAAAACAGGAAGAAAAATTGTGAAGAGGGAATGCATTCAGACTACAGCGTTGAGTGAATAAATCCCCTCTGGGCCTGAGCACAGACCAACAGCACAGGTGAGCTGGGAAGTTAAGGATCTCTGGAGCTTGTCCTACTGCAATCAGTCCTGTCTTTATGCTGTAGTGAATCAGTTGTCAAATGTGGCAGTGATGAGGTGAGAGGTGGTCGATGTTCTAGATTTAGAGACCCTTCCATAGCTAGTAAATCTCTTTTGCTCCAAATACAATTGCAGTGTCTGAGGCAGAGAGGTCTCTGGAGCCACATGGTGATGTTGCGAAACAGATGCGAAATTGCAGCTATAAACACATGCAGTGGAATGACTGAACCTCTGGAGTGACACACAGGCTCTGCCCAGCTCTGCCCATGGCTCCTGTGACAGCGATCAGCTGCGTAACTGTGCTTTGTCTCAGCTCTCCACTTGATGCTTTACTGCTTCCTCTTCCTCTCTTTTGTGAGCATCAGTGGCCAAAATAGGGAAAACCTGCTGAGATTAGGTAAAGAATATCCTTCTGCCTTCATGCTCTGCCTCTCACCTTAGTTGTTGAAGGGGTTTGGGGTGGCAGCAGCAAACAAAAGTTGTTTCAGAGTGCTCTGCCTTCCAACAGGAAAATTCCTTTCCTGTACAGGAGATTTATATGGCAAATTAGGTCAGTTATCATTAAGCTACTGCACAGCAGGACAAATCATAATTTTAAATACATTTCAAATCTAAGTACGTGTAAAATACATTCTGATGCAGTACAAATCAAGCCTCTTACAGTTGCAATGTGGACCAGTCAAATGAACACGGAGCATAATAATTAAGGAATAAGTTAGTTGGGTTTACTGCTGCTTGTGAAGACTATAAAATTTATACTATTGTTTATATTTACTTATAACCAAGTTTCCTCACTGCTATCTTCTTAGGATAAGAAAATTATAAATGCATAAACCAAACCCAGTTTTCCCTGTCAGTCTTTCTGAGGAACTGTTTTTGCCATAAAGATCTGCATGACCCTTTGTTTTCCAAAGGAGATGAAATGAATTAAAACTTACATTCTATGCAACTGACCAACCATTTGTTTGTCTTTTCCTAGATTTTTTTTTTTTTTTTAATGTCTTCTTATTTCACAAAGAACAAACTTTTTTCCCTGGCTATGCCTTTTTGAGTTTCCTTTTTTGATCATCACAATTTAGTTTCACGGCAGACTTTATAATCTCAGGGGCACCAGAGCCCTCTGCCAAGGTTTATGCAGATTTAAAGTCTGGATTAATCTGGCCCAGTATTTATAAAATGTTCTGAACATATGAAGCGCTATAAAAGCACTGTATATTATTACAGAGTCCATGGAAGTGCCCTCCCTGCTAACTCAGCACACATTTAAAGTTTCTTTTCTGGAGGTGAAGTGCAGTGATGGAAACAACTAAATCCATATCTTGTCTTCTGAGATTGTGTGTCTCTTTCTTTCCTTTCTTCCTGTTTTTTTTTTTTTATTTTTTCTTTTTTTCTTTTCCTTCTCTTTTCCTTCCATGATTTCTGGAAGAAACTGAATAGGAAGGAGGGTGACATCCCTTCAAAGATCTCACCTCCTGAGACTATTCTTTTAAAGACTTTGGCAAAGTCTTCCTGCTTTTTACTGCCTCCGGACTGCCCAGTTCTCTCATGCTGTTTCTAAAAGCTAGAAGATTCTGCAGAAACCTTTTGGAAAAAAAACTATCTTGATGTAGGGGGAGGCTGCTTTCAAACTCTGGTCTGCAGCTGGCACTCTACAGGGGGGGAAGCCGGTCTCCAAATCCAGGCCATCCCAGCAACTTGATAAAAATCACCAGCACAACTCAGGGAACTGCAGGCCTTTGCTGGCTCTGCTGGGTTTCTCAGGGGCTGCTTCCAAAAACATTTCTTTGTTTTGCTGCTTAAAACACAGATAGAGGAGGTGACTGGGACCTACGGTCCAGGTGTAGCCATCACACCTTCCCCTTCTGTTACCAACCAGAGGACAAGGCTCAAAATCAAAACGTGCTTATGGATACTCTTTGCAGTATATTTAAGCCTGCACATAAATAAATTAACAGCTTTATTTTGTAGCAGTTGGACTCAAAACAGAATCAGTTCTCGTTTTCATACTTGGGAGTGCAGCTTTTTAAAATGGAGTCATTGAACTTTCCCCAGCACCATTCAGAAGGCGTTATGGGCCCATTTATTTTTACTTCCCTCCCCCCATTATTTGATAGTTCTTTTAAGAGTTGTGAGTTTTACTTGGTTCCTTTTGATCAGAAGGAAAAGGTACTGCAGGAACTGAGACGCTGCAGTGACTCTGGCTTTGAACTCACCAGGTCTAAAAGCCTGCAAGAACATTTTCTCTTTCAGCTTTGCAGCCGGCTCCTAGAGCTGCCTGATAAAGGGCTGTGGTAAATTGTCCTGAAGGACAGCTGGAAAGCAAGGCGCTACAGTCTGAACCCACAATGGAGTTGAGAGATATATATTTAGTTTAATCATATTAAAATTTAAAAGTTAGACTTTAGAGTAGATTTTTTTTTTTTTTTAAATAAAATTCAAGTCATTAAAAAAAAAGTTTTCTGTTCCATTCCCTTGAGCTCGCGGGGTCCTGAGCTCCTGAAAATGCTGCGGCTCCATCTAGTGGCACTGCGGCCCCTGCCAGGGCATGCAAAGCCTTGAGAATCACTGCTAAGCAGGAAAAATAGTGGGATTTAAATCCCGTATTTTCAGTAAAATGTTTTGGGAGTTCCTATCGGTTGTCACAATTGAGAGTCTCGACTGTCTGGAATGAAAAATATTAAAATTACACTAGTTTAGAGAGATTAGTATATGAAAGTTCCTCCAGTCTGTTTCTCTGCAGCATTTTTCTGAATAATCACAGACTTACGTATGTGTTCCTATTTCTAATAAAAGAAGTTTGTATGTTTAAAGCTATGGCAGTCTCTCTCTATATATATATTTATAACCATGTGGTGCTTGTAAAAGTAGCTTTGATCCAAATTTCTTAAATACTTGGCAAACATTTATTAGGCATCAAACTATTCAAATTTGTTTGCTCTTTCCACTCATCAGCCATCTGTCCATCCACACTTCCACTGACTGCAGAGATTGTGCATGTTTATACAGACAGTAGAGCTTATTCTGCTCTTAACTACATTATAACTTAATTTACTTCAGTGTGGCTGCTCTCAGCTCTTACTGGTCTGACATGAAAATTTGTGTCTTGTGTATCTATAGGGCATATATATATTCACAAAGTGGGATGAACATATGCTGTAATGTGATCTTAATGTAAATAGGTTGGATCTTTGGGGTTCTCACCTCATCCAGATGGGAATTGACTGAATGTATTTTACACCATTACAACTGTGTTTAGGTTTTCAACACATCTTGCTCCTGCCTTTGATCTAATAAAAAAATAAACATTCTTGATTTGATTTGCTCAGCTGCTGTCTGAGCCATGAAACCCAGATTTCATCTTGTGTCCTGAACTCGACTCCCATGCTGATTGTACAAATCTGTTGAATTCAATAAATGTATTTAGCCTTATTAAGATTCAGGAAAGCAAATATTATCCTCCAGTGATGCAGCAGATAACAGGAGTTAATAACAAGTATGTGATAAAGATCACAGGATTCCCTGTAAACAAGATGCTGCATTGCACAGAGAGCATCTTGTCTGCATATGTTTCATAAGTAACTAGGCATCCTCATGGGCTTCTTTAGTTATTTTAGAAAGTTGTGTAAACAGTATTATCTACTTAATGCCCCAAACGATATAATAATTGATATGGAAATGGGGCAAAGCTCAATAGATCATAATGCAACTCTCCATGGACTCTTGGAGATGATCTGCTCAGATTTTATTTAAATTTTCTTCTCACTCATATGCAGCCTCTGGTTTGTTAGACATGCTAGGCAGATGTTGGTTGGACAGCTTTTTTATTTTTTATTTTTTATCCTTTTTTTCTGGGAAAAAGTTAAATGTGAATTTATACTTGGATTGTTATCTGTTGTATGTATACTTCAGAGATGTCAATAGCAATTGGAGAAGTAAGATTATTCTGTAAAGCTCTATGTATTGTGTGCTGTTGTTGAGCACAGTGGATAATAACAGATTGCTAACGTATATGGTACTCTGTGGTGATTGTGTGATTCTTCTTGTTTAGACTACAAGAGCTCTGGAAAGAAATTCCAAGGTGCTAAGACATTCTTCAAACTGGAAAAATGCATTTGAAAATATTTTTTTGTTCCTTCTTCTGGAAAATGATACTGAAGTCTGGAGGTTTTTTAATGTATTCTAAAAATCTCTTAGGCAAGACTTTTGGTTTTTTATTTTTGTAAAGTAGTGGCTAAAATATTTGTGCTGTTCAACCACTTATTAGTTCTTCAAATATATTAATTAGTCAGACTTGCTGAAACATTTTCTCTTCCACAGACATCTCAGGCAGTTTTCTCAGGTGTGTGACCCCAGGCACAAGTGAAGCTGTGTTGTGGTTGCTCGTGCAAGACGTACTTAAGAACACCCAACTGTGACAGTCGCTTTTGCAAAGCTGGGATGCCAGGGGTGCTTCAGTATTTCTCCAGGCAGTCAGTGCGGTCTACAGACCACTGTATTAGACTTTGGGAAAAACCCCTTCTCTTATTTGTACCACAATTCCCTCAGCTGTAAAATGGGAAAAATGATATGTTGGAATGTACTGCTAAAATATAAGTAAAATCTGGCTTTATTGAAGAGGACAAAGCAATGTTGGTGTTCAAAAGAAATCTGAGATTTGATTAGACTTGATCAAGGTCACTCAGTGGGCTTGTGACACTGTCAAGAGCTGAGCTTGAGTCTCTCTAAACCTTCAGCTGGAGACTGACTCCAGCTGCCTTCCAGGTATGGAGAACGGCTGATGAAGGTTCACAATGCAAACAGGACAAATGCAAGCAACTGCTCATTTCCATTTATTTCATTAAACTGAAGAAATATTTTCTGAATAGGACACATTGTTTTGGGAGATAGGAAAAGGATGAAATGGATTTATTTATAAAACAGGATTTTATCATTCAAATACTGTACAGCAGTGAAGAGTGGAAGTAAAATGACCGTTGGGAAGCAGGAACCACCTGCTTTGATAATTTATGTTATGCTCTTGCATATGTGGCAGTGCCAGGGTTCCCTTCCTCCGAAATGGTTTCACTGACGCAGTCCTGGTCCCTTTTGCTGGCCTGGCACCTGGAGGGGTGGGATGTGTACTCTGGGGACAGCACGTGAACCCCTTGGAGACTGCACCAGGATTTCAGCCACTGCTTCTCCAGTGGCTTCTCAACAGGAGTTAAGGGAGGGCAACAGACAAGCAAGACAGGCAGATGTGGGTGACAATGGTAGCTATTTCTCTTTTGAGCCATTCTCAAAATGTTATTCAGAGGAAAACCTAAGATGAGGTGGCAGGTGTAGAGCGCCCATTCCATTGTTACACGCTTTATGAAAAAGCCAGGACAATACAGCAACACTGCTCTGTTGCTGCAAATGCAATGGGGAAAAATGCTAACCTGTCCTACCTGGCTGCACGTTTTTGACTGTGGAAGATAAAGTCACGTACAGGCAGAGGGAACCTCGGCCTTGCAGGCTGCCTTTGCCAGTGGAAGACATTTGGGTCAGCATGGGAGCAGGAATGCCGTTACCTTTTAGTTTAATAACATGTAACTTCTGAACACTCACTCTGCTGTAAAAGTCAAGTGAAAAAGAATATGCAGAAGTTGACTCTTGAAATGTGTGTGAAAGGAAGCAGAGTTCTTTTGGCAGTTCCAGCCACTCTCTGAGAGTTTACAGCTAAGAAATTGGAACTGGCTGACTGCCTGTGGGGCTGTCATGGTCTCACTACCGTACAATGTAATATAGAGATAATTTTGTAACTTCTCTAGTTTATAAGGAAAGTAACACCCGATTCTAAAATAAGACTGCACTGGCAAAGAAACTGCAATCCACAAAAAGGACACAGGTTTGGCAACTCATACCTCTAAATTCTCTTCTGCCTCAAGATATCCTTGAGAAATGAAACAGGCTTGTATAAATCAAAATTGCCTCTGTCCCAATGCACATGTCCAAGTTAAATGCTGGAGTTAACTTATTTGGTCAAGTTTCACAGCTGTCCTGTTCTATGAGGACTGAAAACCTGAATGAGGAAACTTTATGGGGAAGTACTGTGTGAGGAAATAGGGGCACAGAGGTTAAATTACTTGTGCTAAGTTCAGACCAAGTCTGTGGCAGAGTTCCAGGTGAAATCCAGGCTCTGTGGATCCCCATTTGTTGCCATAACCATCCTAAATTTTTCTTTCCAAGGATTTTCAATGAAATCTCTGAGGAGATTATTAAACCCAAAGGTCACAGGCTCTGTATTTGTAGGAAGGAAATACATATGTGATTTGCTTGGGGGAGGTTGAATTGTTGGGGAGATTTTAATTTTGTTGTACTCTAATAGTAATGAAATCACAAACTCCTTTTATGAATATTTTGGTTGACCCTTTGAAGTGGCTTGACTGGAAGTTTCAATGCAGCACAAAGTCACCTATTCAAGGATCATTTTGCCAGCAAAATTCTCCTAGTACTTTATCGGGAAACACACTCTCAGAAGAGATTTGGCTTACACCAACAAAACGGTGCAATTTTTTTTGCACTATTTTAGTGAATTTTGAATTATGTAAAAATCTCCGTTAGCCAAATTGCACCTCAAAACATATCAGCAGAACTGGTGAGCTTTAGATCAGTTGGTCCTTCAGAGATGGAAAGTTGTAACATTAGCACAAACAGAGGCTAAGCAAGATCTTACTGATGTGCTGCTTTCCTGGCAATTGTCCTTGCCAGACATCGCGGATTTATGGACCCTCTGATCTTGTGGTCAGCTGCAAGTGAGGGTGTGTGGATGCAGGCAGATACTCACGTGCCATCCCACTGAAACTGCGGAGAATCCAAGAGAGCTGTGCCTGGGATGCTGCACACATGGATGGGAGGGAGCAAAAGGCAGGAAATAATTTTTTCCCATTCTTTTTGTTTTTAATCACAATCTCTTGTGGAGTTAGAGCAATGTGAAGGCCATGATTCCCTTCTGCCTGAACTTAAAACGCCTGAGTGGGATGCAGATCCCAGACATGCTTTTTACTTCACTGCTTTGTTACTGGTTCACACATCCTCTAAGAAGGTGTTACCTTTGATCCGTTTTAACTGCCCTGCAATATGCTATGTTGTGGGAAGATTAGTCCTTAAATCTCTTAATTAATTACTCTTAATTCTATTACTTGTAGTATAACTAGAAAAAATAATAATTGTCAAATAACAAATAATCCATGTATTTTGTGTTTAATGCCTAGCTGTTAATAGCTACTTAAAATATTAACTTTCCACCCTAGACAGTCCTATTATTCTGTATTTTTTTTCAAGACATCCTTCTTGTAACAATGCACAGCAAAGTTTTTCAGCTTCAGTGCACTTCCAATTAGCTGATCTGGGGGGTAAATCGATACAGTTATTCCTAATTTATAGGCAATGTCATTCTGGTGCAGGTATCTGTAACGGGAGTACAGGCCTGAAAATACTCAGTGGACTATGTTCAGCAGAGAATAATGATCCATGCTAGATAATGACATGCTAATTACAATATTTATGAGAACTAATTTACCAGATTGTTAAAATAAGTGTATGGGACAGACCTTAGAATTGAGTGAAAATACAGAGGCAGCCAAACAAACGAGAACGTGCCTTCAATGCAGAAAGTCATAAACCGTGTTAGTCACAAAAGAGAAATGAAGTGTATTCCCTCATCTCTGATGGAATGATCATCGCTTTATTTTTAGCTCCTACCAAAATTGATTGTAACCTTCCCCCCAGGTTCTCCTGCCCACAGCAGCTGAATTCAGTGGGAAAAGGACCAATCCCATCAAAGTGCCATTTGACCAGGCTGGAGGAGCAAAAAACCGCACTCAGTGTCTGAAGATGCACCCTTTAGATTGCGTCTACTCAGAAGGTATTTTTCTTCTTGAAAGGAAGTCGTTTCCAAATGTGCAAGTAAAGCCTTTGATTCTGCTGATTCTTAAGTGCTTTATTAATTGTATTTTCTTACTCTGAATTTTCACACGAAATAAGCTATTCAAAATAACCAAACCATAAGTGATTATTTTCTTGCAAATTTCCTTCAAAAGACCTTAAGGTGCTCCTCAGGTACTCCTCATATCTGTAGAGTAGATATAATATAGTCCAACATAGATGTTAATGTCCCATTTGAACATAGAAGATATTTAATTTAATTTTTTTTCCTATTAATACAATGTTATGTAAGCCAAACAGGTAATTTCCAGTTCTCACTCTTTCAAGAGTTGGCCCTTTCATTAAACTTTCCTTGTGTTCATTGTACGTACTCCCGAACTGCAAGCTCTTTCAGGGTAAAAACCCGTATGGGATCTTTCTTTGTCTTCCATTCTTCCAGTTTTTCTTGCAAAGACAGAAAATCCTTGCCAAGTTCATATGCCAGGGTGATCATTGTTTCTAGCAGTGGAATATAATACCTGTGGCTGCTATGCACACGGAGGCGTGACAGAGCTTTTTCTCCGTATTCAAAGGCACTTGCTGGGTTCTCCAGGTCCTTGTGGCACACCACGATGGCACAGAGAGTAGGGACAATTGAGACAGGGTTGCCTCTCGTCAGCCTTTCCTGCAGCCCAATGACTTCTAAAAGAATTTCCAAAGCTTTGGTGTACTGGCCACCCCGCAGGCAGCCATATGCTTCCTGAAGCTCTGGCCTTGTTAAAAAGTCAATAAACTTTTTTGATCTTCTGATGTATTTCATAGAATATAGAAATCTCAGGTAGTCCTTGAAGGCTAATTTTCTTTCATTGATTATTTCTTCTGTGAAGTTCCCTGTTAGGGTTTTTTTGGGAAAAGTCACATCTTCCATTTCTTCACTAAATTCCTCCAGCAGATTTCTGTGCAGTTTCTCAAAATCTGAGTAACGCCGTTCAATTACAGACTTGTTGCTGTCAAAACTCCCTGTTTGCAAAATGATGATTTTATACATCTAAACACAATCAAAGAGAAACAACAAGCATGAGAAGGACCATTCTAGCCCCAGTGCGTTCAGATTTTGTCTGGTATTGCTTTGGAAAGACTGGTTGTGCAATCCTCCAGCCAAAATACTCCTGCACCAATTTTCTGTGTGCAATCTCGTGTGCTCCTACGGCAGTGCTGCTAAACCAGCTCCTGTATGGGATTATGGTGCATGCTCAGTGTAGACCTGAAAGATCTGCAGCCAACAAATTAAAAATTCCCACCTCCTGCTGTTCTGTACTTTTGTCACCAGACTTAGGCTTAGCACATAAATAAGTTGTACATAAACAGTGCACTAACAGATCCCGTTCTGCAAGGTGCTGGGAAAGCAAACTAGCACCAGACTGAGGCACATAAAAACACTTAAAAAGCGTTTCTGTAGCTGTACTTTGTTTACAACAGCCATGGCTAGTGCAATCAATCATCTTCAGTGAACTGAATGGACTTCCCAGACTCAGTATTGAATGTAATCTATTTTACATTGGTCATAATATTCAGAAATGTTATTTGTATAAGACATTCCTAGGGATTTGGGGGTGTTAGTAATGCTGTAAAAGAAGAGGGAGTATTTGGCAAGATATTTGGTGTGTGCAAAAATAAGATGGAGCAACTCCATTTCCCCCTCTCTAAATCATTGTCCTGTATTCCAACTTACTTCGCATTTAATAACACAAAAAAGTGACATTTCTACAACAATCTGTTTGCTATCCAAAACCCTTCACTAGCAGCTCACAGCTGTGCTGCCCCACATTAACAGCACTCAAGAGCATGGCTTCCTCAGCTCTTCTCTAGCCTCAAAAAAGACCATAACAAATGTGATATTAGGCAAATAGCTGCAAACCAAAATTCTGTGCTATGTGTTGCACAAACAGTCTCTTCTGGTTCTGATGCAAGCACAGTGATGTTGAGGAAGGACCAGATCCCTAACGTGTGTAAAGCACGGCAGCTCCATGGAGGCCATTAATTGTGTCACCAAACACCAGCTAATGACACCAGCTAATGCTGACCTTCTGGATGATGACCATGTTAACATTCAACTTCACCCTGTTCCCACTGATTTACACAGGAGCTGGAGTGGTTTTACTCATTCCAGTTATTTTCTTTGCTGCTGCTGAAGGGTGCAAATCAGTGCTCGCACTACGCCTGTCTGATTCCTTTCCTTGTTTTTCCTTAAAGAGAAATTCTCTCTTTTAATCTTCATAAATGATCTTTACAGGCACTTCTTGAAAGCTTTCTAAATTTGAGCTGACTTCTCTGATCTCTTTTCATTTGTAAGCACTGTGACATTTTCCTATACTTTGTCCTGCTCCCTGCTGAAAAGTGTATATATGCCTGATGCATCCTAAAACTATCATAAGAGCAATTTTTTTAAGCTATCACTTTTTCAAGGGCAGCTAAGTGAATAATTTACAAGTACTTGCTTTTTTTTATTTGTGGAGCATGCATGAGAAAGGTAAAAAATAGCATCTAATTAGACTGTTTTTCAAACTGGCTCAATTTTGTTGTAATGTTAATCTTTTTGCCTAGGCGTGTAACTTACGACTAAGTTTAATTGCACATATGCTGAAGGATACTCTTGGTCTCAACACAGATACACAAACCCAGTTTTTAACTCTTCATCAAGCTGGATACTCAGGAGTGTATGCAAGAAAAGCAGCAAGTAAGTAGGTGTGTACAGCATGAAACATGATCTTAGGACAGACTCCAAAATATTTACCTGCTTCAAATTCTACCAAACTGGATCTCCCAGTATCAGCAATGCTGATTCTTGGTATTTTTCATCTACAGATCTCACAGACTGTAGCAAACAAGGAAAGCATCCCTATCTGAATACTAAAAGGGACTCGCTCTCGATCAGTCCTTCTGAAAGCCAGGACCAGGATCAGAAATAAAATCTAAGTGTCAGTACTGTGAATACAGATACAAAAATCCAACCTACTTGGTTGTTCCCACTTCTCATACTCACGTTTCATCTTAAAAATATGACAGAAATATGCCACCTAAGGGAGCTCCAAGTAGGGAAGGGGAACAATCCCAAGCGATCGAGCTGGAGGATGTCTTAGACTTTGTCAACATCAAAGGATTTTGCACTTGTGCTAAGAGAAATCTCTGATGTGGAAGTTATACAAATGCACTGCAGCTGCCACAGCTGGCTAGCTCAGTGGAAGTGTAAATATACAGATATTTTTATATTTGTGTGAATTTCCTTAATGTTGACAAAACTCTGGGTTTTAAGGATACTCAAGATACTAATTTATTTGATATCACTTTTCCACTGCAGCAGATTTTGTGAACGGACTGTCAGAAGGTTTTTTTTTTTAGGCAAATTCCACCAGCTAGGCCCACAAAATCAGTGAGAACAGGTTCTACTCTGTGATCATGGCTTGCAAACCTTGGCCCTCGGTAAGGCTTTCATGTAGGGAGGCCTGCTGTGTGCTCTGCAGACCCCTGTAGAGTGAATAAAAATTAATCACCTTCTTACATATTCATTTCTTAGCTTACCACATATTTAGATAAGTGGTGCTCTACAATTCTGGTTGATGGGATTTCAAAAAGGAGTTTGACTTGTTTGCACTGGCGTTTTTCATTCCTCCAGTATTCCTGAAGCTCCTTAGTGGTCATCGAAGAGTTGGGACTTAGGGTTGCACTGGAATCTAAAACCAACATATTTAGTATTTCAGATTATATTCTTTGCATTTGGAAAGAAAACTCTTATGTTGTGAAAGCACAGCCCAGATTTTCTGTTGCTGTAACAGTAAGACCTAAAGACTGATAAAATACGTGGTTTCACTGCTAAAAAAGACAGGAGCAGATGCTTTGAGGAAAGCTATTAGGGTCTGAAATTTTGAAAGACCACGTATCATCTGCAGAATACAAAATTGTAGAATAAATACTGCCAAGTTATATTGTATGTCAAGGTTGTAACCTAGGGCACAATCTGAGCAGGAGATTTGCTTCACCATCCCAGAAGTAGCCCTAAGAAACACTGACTGAGTCTTTGGAGTCAGATGTTTCTCCAGGCTTCTTTGTTGCCAAATGGAGGGGATAATACAATGCAGCTGCAAATTCAGACATATATTCTAAAACTGACCCTATTCAAATATGGGGTTTGTGCAGTAATAGGAGAAAGCTGAGAAAACATGAGTATCCTAACCTCAAAGCTGGATAACCAGCTCAACTGAAGGAGGAATTCTCGCATTGTCTCTTTTTTTTGTAGCTGAACCGATGGCACAGTTCAGCTACAAATATTTTATATCCCTCCCTTCTTTCCCCTCTCTCTCTTCCCACAGTCACATACACACACATATATATATATGTGCATATATAAAAACATGGGACAGCTGATTGAAGAGTTTGCTTATAGGAGAATTTGGTGTAGCATTTCAAAAAGGCGATTTCTCTGTCTTTGAAACCTACTGATAATAGATTTCATCGGGTGGCATATAGGCTGGCAAAGTGGATAAAAGAAATGGAATATTTGTATTTCAGTGGGCACACCAGTCCCAGTTTCTAATCAAGGATGTCTCTGTCAAGGCAGTCATCTGAAGCCAGTCTGCAGTGTATCTAACGTTGTGACAATGGAGGTGAATGAGCACGAATGAAGGGCAGGAGAACAGCTTGATGCAGAAATAGACTTGTAAAGGCACCACAGCACTCTTTCAGTGGCCCCCCTTTTACATGGTCTTAATCATTTGACCATACAGTTTCAATTATCAAGGCCTTGGGGGTTTGGCTCAATCCCTACAAAGCATCTATTTCCTAGGAGAGGTGGTTTTTATGACATCCTTCCAGGCTCAAAATCTTGATGAGATTATAGATATATTGGATTATACATAACATTTTATTTAATAACAGATGAGAGCAATCTTAGGCATAGTACATGTTCAGTGCTGCCTCTTTAAAAGCATGTGAGACCTGCCTGCTTGAGATCAGCTTCAATTTGGTGCCCTTGCTGATACTGCCAAGAAATTCAGATTTTGTGATGCACACAAAGTGCACTCCCAAGACAGGCCCTCTGATGAGCACTGCTTTCATTCCTGGTGTGTAAATTAAATCTGGAATACATTTTAGGCATGAGGCATTTGAAAGGAACACTCTGTGTGTGTACATACACATCAGGATGAGCATTGGTTTCACTATTGCTACGTTATTACTACAAAGGTAATCAAGGCTTATTTTCAGTGGAGAATGGCAGCACAACCTTGAACTACTGCTGCAATAAATAAGCAAAGTTTTTTACACAAAAAATGAATGGCAAGAACAGTTAGATGAAAAATAAAATTAAAGGATGGCATTAACCTTGCATGTCATCTTTTTCTGGGTTTTCTTTTCTCACTTCACATGAAATTTCAGCTTTTGGCTGATTTTCTTCTTCATCAGATGGACCTGTGGTTGAAGATGTAGTAATTCTGCTTACAGCTTCCAGCAGTTCCCTTTCTGCTGTGCAGTGTGAATCTTGGTCCATTGCTTGCTGTCACTGAAAAATTACAAAACCCACTACATTTGTTAGTACCATGCCCGTAGGGGATCCAGTGTGGTAATTTTTTTTATTACTTAGTTGTTGTTCTCTGTGAACTTCTATCAGTGCAACTGTAGCTTCGTAAAAACTAAAGTAATAAATAGAAATATCCACATAGGGCAGAACCATCCCTATTACTGTTACCACTGAAGGTGTTTGGATGTTTTTCTGGCAGCTTAGAATCAAACAAGAAAACTATAAGAAGTTATGTTGAATAAGATTAAATGGGGAACTCAGTTCTTACTTATGAGAATTTTGTCATGAACCTCAGTGTGGGCAGATTTCTTCCTCCTTGTATTTTGCCCTCAAGCTTGCAAGTATGAGTTCACATGAACTAAAATCTTGGAGATAATTAGTATAACCAGCAGCTTGGTTCTCTTACACTGCTGAAATTTACTGTTCTCAAGACTCAAAAACTTGTTGTCAGTTCTTAATCACAACCTGTAGGGCAAAATAGGGTGATGTCTAAAATAGTATAAAGTTTTTATCATATTTCACAGTTTTAGGTTCTCTCCAGAAACTTGTCTCTGTACGGTGAGAACAAAATAATTGAATTTGACAATGGCTTGGTGGAAGGAGATCTGAATTTTCTAATTATTGTACAGAAGTATTCTCCTTGTTCTTTTACCCTGCATACTGTGCCATACTAGATCTGCATACCTGTTCTGCTAGGACCACTATTTTACCATGTACTGATAAAATGCTTATCACAATATACTCCTGCTCCATAGATCAGGTTGGACATTCTGCTGCCTAAATGTCTCCACATTTAAGGATGTTTTTTTGTTTTGTTCTGTTGGTTTTTTTTAAACAAACAACCAACCAACCCTACCTGTTACACCACTGTGTTATAGGAGCAGTTGAAAAAGTTCTGAGAGCATCCTAACACCTTTTCCAAGGTGCTGTATTCACTTAGCATGAGCGAAGTGCTGCTCACAGTTCAGCCAGTGAGTGAAAATCAAATAATAGAACAACATAGTTTTACAAAAAACCCTGCTAAAATAGTCTCCAAGCAGTGGTTACTGAGTAATGGGAGGGTTTAGGACAAGGTTGTTGCTACATATAGTTTTGAGTCCACTTGTCTACCACAGTTATGCAGTGCTGGATACAGAGGTGAGGAGACTCCTTCAGCAGACTTATTGACTTCTTGCAAGCTGCAAGGCTATAAAAAACAAAATAAATTACTTTCCCCACTGGAAATAATGAAAGTGCAAACCACTTTCCCCTAACAGAAACCTTTCCTTTGCCTGGCTTGCATAAGCAAGTACGCAGATGTTGTCATCCTGCTTAATGAAAGCATCATGGAAACCCTTATTTTGGGACTTCAGACTTGGAGTGAAAGTTCTGACTGTTCTACAGTCCTCCTTATGATCTGCTTTTTGAACATGAAGAGTAGCCACTTATTGTTTAACTGCTCAGTCTTTTGAAAATGACAATAGTTTATCCCAAGACCATATATAGTAGATCAAATGAGGAATCTGAAAATAGCCAAACAAATTTAACTGACTTTTTCTTGGTTATAAGTTGGGATAACTTTATACGAAAGATTTTATTTACAGTGAAAAAATCTTTATATGTGCATAATTTTATATACATAAATATACATCTATGAGTACATGCATATTTATGTAGATACATATATATTTTTATATCTATTAATACTACTTTAAAACACAGTTTACCAGAGATATATAACACAGTGGTAAACAGAAGAATGCAGAAGTGGATGTTGTGACACACAAGTCTCCTTCCTGCTTTGAATATATGTACCTTGAATACTACCTGCAGTTCATGTAAGCAGTTTCATTTTTGCCAATAAAAATCATTGCAAGCTCTTTTAACTAAACTACAACTTATTTTTCCGTATAGAAAAAAAAAAAAAAGGAAAACCAGCAGAAAACCTCTGCAACAAATGACACAGCTTTATCTTGAGCAGACATTCATCCTGTTCCGTTTCAGGGTAAGTGCTGCTCCAGCTCCTTCACCGAGTTTTAAGCAGCCCTAGACCCCGAAGCGCCCGGAGCACTCACCTGCAAATCGCCGAGTCCTTATGGCTGTGGCACAGGTGAGCTCTGTGAGGTGAGCCCGCCCGGCCTCTCCCAAACGCAGAAAAAAGATGTCTGTGCCTTCCTCTAGCAGGCACATTCTGTGTCTCACAAAAAGGAAGGAAGAAGCCTCGATTAAATCAGACTCCCCCGTCCCATTGGCTGATCGCGCATGAACTCTGGTGTCTGCCTCCCCCAGCCCCGGTGCCGCCCCGGCCGGGCCGGGCTCGCTCCGGTGGCTCCGGGACCCCCGGGCCAGCGTCCCCTGGGCGCAGGAGAGACTTCAATGCCACCAACACAATCAATGCAAACTTCTCTGCATCGGTTGCTGAAGCCAAAAAAACCACTTTTAGCAAAAGGGAGATTAGGAGAGAAAAAAGAGCCAAAGAAGTAAAATGTATTTATGTGGAAAAATAATGCCCTTTGGGATGTGTTTAAAATACAGGCTTATCATCCAGTTCAGGAAAGAAAATGCGGATGCTATCACAACAAACAGCCTTGCTCTGTGTAAACTTGCACTTCTGACAGAAATCTCGATTCTGCACAGTGCAGAACATAGGATTAATTTCAAATATCTGCTCAATTAAAATTTAAATAGGAGCATTATCACATCTGGCACGGTTACTAAACTTGAGATGGGCTTTTGAGTGTGCTTGAAATTAATCCTATATGTGCTTAAATTCATTGTTGAACTGAGGACAAAATGAAGAAGAATGATGTATTAATCCACATGTCCTTTGGCCCAGATGCTTCCTTTTGGAGTTCAGTTTGGAAATTTGCTTTAAACCATCAGGATAGCTATTTCTGGGGTGAATAATATGGACACTATCTTTTTTTAGTAATGTAAGTTTCCCCTTTGCCAAAGTTCAGTCACTGAAAAACCAAGCAATTTTAATGCAGCACAAATGTGGGAGGCAAACATCCAAAGGACCACATGGATCCTGCCACACACATTCCTTTAGAACAAACAATTTAAAATAATGTAAAACTAGGGCCATAAACTGGTAATGCTTCTCTTCTGCTTTATTTGCAGCATAAAACAATGCCAACTTTAACTTGGACTCGGTCTAAATGTAGGACTTTTGCCAAAATAGCTGTCAGAATGATGAAAAATCCCTTGCATGCGGCTACAGCCACCCTGGCAAAAGCCCTGGAGTAGATGCCGTTATATTGGCAGAGTCCTTCGGCCACTTTAGCATATTCCAGGAGGAAAGTGATTTAAGTTACACCCGAAAAGAAATTTGTGCTTGCCAATTTAGCTCTAAGGTGTAGCTATACCAGCCAACTCTTTTAAGTGTAGACAAGGCATGGGTTTCTGGCTCTACTCTCAGTCCTTTAAAGTTAGATTTATGGGTTTGGTTACAATTGTGAGCAAAAACCAAGAGGGATTTCAGTGTTTTTCACTCATGCTGACAGTTCACAGATGTATCTAAAATTTGAATTCTGAATCAGTTAATTTACGTGTTGCCAAAAAGCAACGTATTATTTTGTGATGCTTAGTGCTATTGTCCTGCTCTTGATAAAGCTAAAAGAAAAGAAATACATACATTTTTCAGTATATAAAGTGCCACCTCTATTTTCAATTATTTGAGAATAAGTAAGTTCTAGCACAATTAACCTGGATGATTAAAAGGAATGAAATGTGTTATTATATTTACAAATCAAGGGTGTTCCACAAGAATTCTGCCTGCCTCAGTAGAGTCAGCTGTTATGGTCACAGCTGGTTCCTGAGGGTGTTCCTCACGCCCAGAAGCTGTGACATCCACAGCAGGTTTAGCAGGCTGCTACTCTTCGTCCTGCTCCCAGGAGCTCAGCTTTGCTTTAACAGCGCCTCGCCCGTCACTGGGACGCAGTGTTGTTAGCCTGGCAGCATTTTACTTTTCTAAATGTCTACTTGATTAGCACATGCAAAACCCACTGCAGTCCACAATGTTGTTTGCTAGCAGAATGCATAACTAATATCTTTCTGTTTTATATTCTCAGCTTCACTTCCAACAGTCAAATATTATGTAACGGTTAAGCAGTAGAAAAGAAAATTTTCACAACAGCAGCAGAACATTCTGAGAGATGGGCAAGTGAACTTACACCACCAATTTACTTTAATACTCATAAAAATGTGGTAAATTTTAATGGAAAAGCATTTCCTGTCATTGTCAGGAATGGAAAAGAGATCCTGATGCAATGTCTCAGAGTTTGTATTCTGTGAAAGCACTGACTTTGTCAGATGTAAAGAGCACGGTGTTAAAATGAACCTACCAAGGGATATGGAAAAAGTGTGCTCTGCAATAATGCAGGAATGAGGCAAGGTTAAAATCATAACAGTGCAGTACGTAAAAGGTGGTTGTCATATGCGTTATGCTCTCCATACTAACTTAAAATGAAATTACTCATTTTAAGAAGAATAACTTGAAAGTTTATGGCCAAAACTTGGTAACCAGCCACCAGATGAGCAAGCATTGTGATGCCATGTAAAGGATGCCTGCAGTTATTAAAAGACTGTGTGCTTTGATAGTTAAAGAACCAAAAGGGACTGCTACCACAGTGCCAAACCTTCTGCCTTGATTTATATCCCAATTTGGGCAGTTCCCATTTCCCCAATCAGATCGATTACACAAATCCTGACAGGTACAATATTTAACCATAGACTACAAAGCTGGTATCAGCTGGAAAACTTGGGACCTAAACTAATGACATATATGAAATGCAGTTTTCTGGCAGATTTTATTGGAATTTTATGGCAGGCAGAGCAAGGTCGTATTCTTCTTAAAGAATGTAGCTGTAATATCCCTATTACAAAATACTCTTCATCTTCTGTCCTAAGAAGTGAAGCTTCAGGTGACCTCACAGTCTGTACTGCTTTTCCATCACAAGCCCCAAACTCTTTAGCTAAACATTATTTATTTTACTAAATCACTCATTAGAACAGTAGATAATGACAAAACCCCCCAAACAAACAAGAGGAGGCAGAAATACCTGACATATCCAAATCCCTTTTTATCACATAACTAATTTGTAGAAAGTGCGGTCATGTTGTCTTTGATGCTTCTACAAGAACCCTTCCTCTCTATTCTTTTTAATGCAGCTGGATAAATACCAACCATTCCCATGTTTGAATTAGCAGAAAAAAAATCAGCTGTTCTGATGAATATTCTGCACTTTTGGGGTAATGCTGTGATAAATGACTATCATACTCCTATCCTGGCACAGTACAAAATCTCTGTTCCATGCTATGCTATAATATTTAATTGTACAGTGTTGTGTCATTTGAAAGTGGAATTTGTTTACCGTACTTCATTATTACGAAACATGTCTCTCTTAACAAGAGTGTGGCTTAAAGAAATCATTCGCTGTTTAATGGCAAATGTCTTGTGCTGGTGTTACTGACAGGGTTTTCAACATAAAAGAGACGTAACAGGCCCATTTTACAGTGCCAAAGTCCTGTTATCACTTTACAACTCCTTTATACTTCTAAAGGAGTATGAAGGACTTTTAGAGTAAACACCAGTGTTGGCCTGCCTTTCATCTGTGGTCTGTCAGTGACACGGAGCTGTGTGCAAGCACAGTGGGTCAATGGGATATTAACTTGGGTTAAATGTCACAAGCACTGTTCTGTCTGCAGAATGACAAGCTTTGTAAATGGGCCATGTTGGTAATTTTTCCTGCTGAATTCATAGAGGGTTAAGTACATAATTACATGGAATACAGAATATTTTTAAATATTTGGTTGTGAGTTATTAGGAACACTACATGTAGTCATTCCTATCAAGTAGTTTGATATTTTTTGCTTATAATGTGTCTGTCCCCTTTCCTTCTCACATATAATTATGGTGTACTTTGGCTAATACTTACAGTCATGTTCCACAAGTGATTTATTTATACCCAAAATGTAAACATATTGAAATTTGGGATAACAGGATTTATGGCAGACATGTTAATGCAGTTTGCAGTAGCATAAAAGGCAGCTCTACAAGTGGAGGCTGCAGCAGCTGTGTATAGATAGCCACCTTGAGGATCAGCAGAGCATGACTTGGAGTTACTGTGTGCTCTTCAGCAAAATGAGGAAATGTAAGCCATAAATCTTAGTACATTTTCAATGCTATTTATTGCTTAAAAATTAAATGAGACTTTGAAATGCAATTTGGCTTTTAAGGGACTAGGTGGAATTAGTGTGAGCATAGTAGATGGAATCTCATTGTTTCCTCAGGAGTTTCCAAAAAACTCCTGCTAATGTCTGTCCTTTCCATCTTGCACATACCCACACAAATAAAACCCCCGTGTCCTGCCTTCCCATCTTCCTAGCAAAAGCCTTGGTAGTGACTCACATTGCTTCAGAGCTTAGAAATGGGCACTCCAGCCCTGATTTGGGGCTGCATTGGATCTGCTTACTGACTGTCTCTGGATTCTGAAGAGCTGTAGGGAACAGGATGAACTGGAACAGACATTACTTTAGGTAATGTCCAACTGCACGGGTTACTAAATTACATAAAAACATATATCAAAGGAATGCTACAGATGCTAAGAAACCAAGAAAGTGTTTATTTATATGCCAATATTACTATAACCTCCTGAGGTACATAATGAAATACTGTATCCTTAAAAGATGCTTCTTAAAAGTGTAAAACTTCAGAAAAATTTTAAAAATTAAATTTAAAGCACCAGTTTAGAATACTACATGAATGAATTCTTCTCTAAAATAAACGTTTTTTGGAAAATGTTGAATGTGTGAATAGTCTTTAAACATAACTGTCCTGTTGAGCAACTCCCTTCTATTCCAGAATTCATTCTCTCATTCCTAATTTAAGCAGAGCTCACTGTCTATAAACAACTGTGATGCTAAGTGGATAAAACAGGGAAGCCTTCAGACGACAGGCACAATCAAAAGTAGGTCGGTTAAAGAGGAACTACATTTGGTTTTATTAAATGAAATATTCAGTAGCATTACTTCAACTTCTTGGGAGTAAAAATATTTCAGAAGTGGACACTGAAAACAGACCGAAGCCTGATATTAGTGAAGGCTCTGGGAACTCTGCGGTCGCTGCTTCACCGGGGACTCCTGGAACCACCCCGAGTTCACGGCACGGAAAAGCCGGGTCTGTGCAGGGGGGAAACCGCACCTTGTGAACCAGCACGGCTAAAATCGCTCCTGCCCTCCTCCCAAGCGTTCACGGAGGGCCAGTTATTGATTCCGTCAGTAGCTGTGCCCCCGGGGAGGTTCGTGACTGCACCGGGATGCCTCT
This sequence comes from Dasyornis broadbenti, assembly GCA_013397935.1. Taxonomy (NCBI): domain Eukaryota; kingdom Metazoa; phylum Chordata; class Aves; order Passeriformes; family Dasyornithidae; genus Dasyornis; species Dasyornis broadbenti. Next base: position 2,037,430 of record VZRN01004661.1, on the reverse strand, counting down.
GCCACCTCCCGAGGAGCCTCTCTTTCCCGCCCCACGTGCTGCGCGCGCCGCGGACAGCAACCAGAGACTCCGGCTCAGGACACGGCGCTGGACACGGGCTCGTCCCTTGCCGGGGCGGGCTGCAGCGGAACCCTCAGGCCTCAGTGCCCTCACGCAACGGAGCCCCCGCGCGG
>VZRN01004661.1:1903393-2036519 GCA_013397935.1 Dasyornis broadbenti | reverse complement strand
TTCCGACACTTGAGCCTCAATCCTCAGGCAACGCGTTGGCGACTCAAGAAGTGTTTCGGGACTTTCCTTCCCTGTCCTGCGCAGAGCCGCCCGGAGAGGAGAGAAAATGCTCAGATGTGATGCGGGGGATGAGCATTCTCTAAAGCTGAGCCTTGCACGGAGCCGTGTGGCTCGCACGGATATGTCTTGCTATGAAACACTCTGTGAGAGAACCAAGTGAAACACGATATTCGGTGTCATTTCGGAATCTGAGCACACGCATTTCATTTTGGGGGAGGGCTGGCCGCGGGCTGTCTGCGGAGCGGCCGTATTGGCAGATCTTGTAACGCCACAGCATTCTGGCCCTTGAGAATGATTCCTGTTCTTTCTCTCACGGGAATATTTGTATCAGATTTATAAGGCCGGACAGAACTGCAGGTGCATTTTCTTTAGGAATCAGGTTACCAGTATGAACTTATTTGTATTAGACTGTTTCAACCTCTGTTTTGAGAAACAGTGTCTATTTTTTCCTCTCATGGCTTATATTGCCGACATGTAATTCTGTGTACATTGAGCTGCAACTAAATTTCCTTGCTCCTAGTTTTAACCTTTCCATGAAAATTTTTTTTGGGCTGTCGAAGAACAGAACTTTGCATCTCAACTGGTTAAATTATTTTTGATATTAAAGTGAAAGTTTCTTTTAAAAACTACAGTTTATTTTAGCGTTTGCATTTTATGCTGTGAATCAGAGCCACAGACGTGTGTTCATTCTGATACCTGATAGCTGGTTTAAACATCTCTATTTAGTTCATCTAAGGCTCCAGGAGGATAGAAACAGAGTTCTTGAATTTCAGAGCAAACTGTTATTCTGCTGAAAAGTGTCTGTAGTGACAACAGTGACTCACAACAGAGGAATAAAAAGGAAGTTAGGGAGGCTTTGAAGTTACGTAGTTTATTACGGCCTATCCCTGACAATTTTTAAAATGTTTTTTCTTCCAAAGTATGTAGTGTTGCAGTCATAACTGTGTTTTGCCTGTTTCTCCCCAAAGTCCTTTGAGCATAAAAAAATCCAGGTAGTAGGTGGAATAGAAGGATGCAGCTGAACAGGTTCTGACACTTAAAATGTCTTTCTTGGTGGTCAAGTACTCCTGGGTTTGCACAAGGTTTTGTGGTTGCTGGTGTGTTGTGCAGTGCAAAGATGACTTTTTGGTAAGGATAAGTTGTTTGGCTCCCAAGTTAATCATACAGTGGTCTAATAGTTTATTCTGGTCATAATCTGATATGACTATGTTGTTTGTTCAACAAAGATTTTACTTTACTCACAGAATTCTGTGGAAAAATGGCTGTAAAAAAAATTAATATCAGCGGTTTATGTAAATGTATTTTTGATGTATTGCCAAAACTTAATGGCCTTTTAACAAGCTTTTCTGTGCTCTTAAAATACTAATTTATCTCTTGTGTTATTCTAAAAGAAGGGTATTTGGCTTTTAAAGCTATATATTTTCTTTGTCGGGGACAGTGGTTGTAGATAAGGTTATAAAGAAAGGCATTTTTATATAGTGATGATGAACTCTTTATTAAAGGAAAGCCTTTTGGTACTGTATCCAGTGGGTTTAATAACATCTCTGTGAACGATTAGGGCTTTGAAAGACTGTCTACACACCACATAAAGTTATCGTTACATAATGTAAATGCAGCTGTTGCTATGTTTTCACACTGAATTCTTTAATATTAAACATGTCAAGGTTGTGTTATTGCAGCAATTGACCTGCAAACAAGATATACTTACTGAAAAATAGAAATGATAAATCTTATTTTTAATAAAACTTTTCAATTAATCTTATTTAAGCTGTTGAACAGACTTTCTCTTTTAATATACTGTTTCCATGCATATTTCTAAAATTAAAATGAATTATTTCTGTAAATGAAGTAGGGAAGATCAGGATCCCTGTGATGTCAGAGATACTTGCTTGCAGTCTGTTGGGCATTGACAAACTTTGTGGAATGGCTCAAAAAAAGGAAAGTGAAGTATGTCAGCTTTTGAAAGCTGAGAACATAAAATGCAATTATAAAGAACAAGACAGGGTTTTTTTCCCCATTGTGTGAAAAAAGTAATGGCAGAGAACTAATCAGAAGTTGGATGAAACTCTTATTTTACCATCTGAGCAGACTTATAAAAATGAATGATCATTTAATCATGTTTCCATGTGGAGTGGGAGGGCGGAATCCTGTTGTGTTCTTCATCAGTTTCCACATAAACTATTTCCATCCCATACTCACACCACTTTTTTGTTAATCATCAGCAAATGTTAAAGCCCATTTATGTGTATCAAATGAAAGTGAAGAAAAATATTTTTTAGCTTGAAAACACATGAATGGTCTACCAGCCTTTCCTTCAGTGAGTTCTGAAACTGTCTAGATCCTCAGATGTTAATTACTTTGCAGATGGAAACACATTAAACCACAGAACTCCTGCGAGCTGCTACACAGCAGTGTGGAAGTGTGGTGATGACATTGACACTGCAGATGAGAAGCAGGTTTGAATGTCTGGATGGTACAAGAGCTTCACCAAGGCAGCACAGAAATGCGTGAATTCCTAGGGACTGAAAGATGAGACTTTGCCTAAATTTCAGATTGTCTGTAGTTACTTCTTTTCTTTGGGGAAAGAGTTTTGTTAAATACTCTTTCTGTTTAAAAAGATGATGAAAATAGTTCCAGGTCTACTGGATTTCATTGCTTCCAATAGCTTCTGAAATTGGGTTCAAACAGGGTAGGAGAAATAGCAAGATTTTATGGTATTTGAATGCCATCAGAGAAAAGTTGTGGAGGTATAGGGTACCTAGATACAAGGACAAAGATTATTTGCCTTTAGGTTACTGAAGTTAAATCCATAAATAGTCACTGAGGTTGTCCTTTAACGGAATGCAAACTGTGGCATCACAGATTGCAAACAGGAAAATTTACATGGCAATATATTCTGAACTTGTCCACTGCCCTTTGCTGTCATCTTTAGAAGACTAAATCCTGCCAAGGTGCTGCAGATCTTTCTTTATGTATCCAGTATGATCAAAACTATAGACACATATGCTCAAAGAAGTATTTTCAAATTGTTCTTTTTTGCTTCATTGGTTGTGAACTATAGTTCTTAAGATGATGTTTAACTAAGGTGTTTGCTTCCATGGTGTTTTAATAACTGAAAGTGAAGTGTTTCTTACTTTGTAGAAGTGAATTATCTTTCTAGAATGATAAAGAAAAGCCTCCAATTTTCTTCTCAGAATTGCATGTTGCAATGTTGGCACAATTTGGTTTTCATATATTTTATATTGCTAGAACTGTCCATTTCTATTATTTAAAGAAATGGCTGTTATAAGTTACTAAAGTTCCCATTTTCTGCTGCTCTATTTGTCAACACGATTTTCTGCTTCACTAAATCAAAATGTTATGCAGGATGACAGATGCAGTACACTTTGTCAGAAATAAGTAGGCACTAAGCATGGGAAAAAGAGCTTTATTGTGGAAAATTTCATTAAAATATTGTTTATAAACTAGAGCAGGTTGTTTATTCATGTTCATTTGCACTTAAGTTTTCTTTTTGCTTTCACTTATGTGTGTTTTTGTGTTTTCTTTGTTTTCTGCATTTCATTACATGTTTTCCACAACACCTTTTTTCGAGGAACTAGAGAAGGAAATGAAATACACAGTGATGAGAAGCAGAAATGGATTAATGGGTCTGTCCGTGATCAGCAATACAGTGGCTGTTCTGGGACTGTGGTCACTGCCTTGGATTTTGCTGAACTCTGATCTGTATGAGGAATGAGTCTGGTCACAGATTTAAATTGTTTAATGTTTTACCTAAGACCAGCTGTACTTAGGCAATTCAATTTTGTCTTTTTTTTTTTTTTTAAATTCTAGCCTTCCCGCTCTGAATATGTTTCATTGCGAAATGAATATTGCATCGTTTCACAAAGATTGGACCCTCCAGTAGAATTTGGAAAGATCACTGCACATAAATCAAGAGCACATTTTTCTTGAAGACTTCTGTGCAGCTTTTAAAGTTTTAATCACAATGAATTCAGGCTTATGGAGTCAAGAAAAAACAAGTTCATCCTACTGGGAAGAGCGGATCTTTTACTTACTTCTCCAAGAATGCAGTGTCATAGACAAGCAGACTCAAAAGCTCTTGAAAGTCCCCAAAGGTAGCATTGGGCAGTTTTTTCAAGACCGTTCTTCTGTGGCACACTCCAGAAATATTCCGTGTAAAGGCAAGAAACTGCAGATTGGATTAAAGATTCTGGAACAACCTCATGCAATCTTGTTTGTGGATGAGAAGGATGTTATAGAAATAAATGAAAAACTGGCTGAGTTGCTTCTGGCTATTACTAACTGTGAGGAAAGATACAGTTTGTTTAAAAGCAAAAGCAGGTTAGCTAAAGGTGTCCAGATAGATATTGGCTCACCTGTTAGAGTACAGCTGAGAGCAGGGGATGAAAAATATCCTGGAGTTGTTCGCTTCAGAGGACCCTTAATGCAAGAAAGGTCTCTAACAGGGATATACTTTGGAGTAGAGTTGCTGGTAAGTTACTTGCTAAGGGATAGTCTGAAATATTCTTTATGAGGTGAGCTAAATAAATCTTCAATTTAAAGAGGAAGTCCTAATAATTTTTTTCTAGAAGCATAGTTACCCATGAAAACCATTACCTTCAGTCTTCTCATGCATACTTTTATGTGAGCGTGCCGTATCACATCAGCCTTGTAATCTCCATGCTAAGTGAAGTTTGATCTGGTACATGGGCTGGCAGAAAGACCTGAACATATGCTGAGTCCTCTAGCCCAGAAAAATTTAATTCGTGGAATTGTGGAATGGTTTGGGTTGGAGACCTTAATATCATCTAGTCCCAAACCCCTTGCTATGGGCAGGGCTGCCTTCCACCAGACCAGGTTCCCCAGAGCTCCATCCATCCTGGCCTTGAACGTTGCCATGGATGGGGCATCCACGGCCTCTCTGGGCAAAAATACTTACATCCCCATCATAGTGAATATCTGACTCTCAGATTTGTGTTGAGTACTTTGTTTTCCTGTATCAGGATACAGTCCATAAATGCAGGGTTGGATTTTAGGGCTGCTGTTTTTGTAGATCCCTAGAAGTCCAATGGCAACTAGTTAAAATATGTATGCTCCTTGTGAGATATTTCTGCAAAATTAATGCCAACCATAAGCTATTGAAGGAGCTTTTCCTCTTGTAGCAAAAGTACATCTTTCAAAGTACTCTTTTAACTTTTCCTGAACTCTTTGTATCTCCCACTGAGAACCTCAGGGGATATCCGGCCCAAGTGTTTCTGAAAATCATCTCTCTTTATTTGGCATGTAAGTGGAATTTTCGAATGCTTAGCATTATGTCAAGTATGAAGTAGTCTTGATACGGCAAAAATTTGATGATTGAAGCAAAATTTGCACCTGAAGAAAACAGGCTTCTCTGAGTATAAAGGCTTCTGCCTGCAGCTACTCTCTGATCTAATGATACCTTGCTCTTTATTCCCCTAAGATAGACAGTTTGTATATTTGCCACAGATTCTGACAGCAGAATTCTCTCAATATAACGACACTTCATCAGGCAAATTCTTAGTGCAATTCGTCCAAAGTGGATTATGTTGCTACTCTTCTAGTGGTCTGCTTTTTCAAAATACATGGTTTGGTTTTTTATATTTCTTTTTTTTTCTTCGTTTTCTTACTCCTCCAACACTTAGGAAGAAGGTCGCGGTCAGGGCTTTACTGATGGACAGTACCAAGGCAAGCAGCTTTTCAGATGTGATGAGGATTGTGGGGTTTTTGTTGCTTTGGACAAACTGGAGCTGGTGGAAGATGATGACAATGAACTGGAAAGTGACTATGCAGCTCCAGTTGACGCAATGCAGGTAGAACTTCCTCCTCTGGAGATCAACTCCAGGGTTTCTCTGAAGATAGGAGAGAGTATAGAGTATGGGACAGTTATATTCTGTGATGTCTTACCAGGAAACGAGAGTTTAGGATACGTTGTTGGAGTGGACATGGTAAGAAAAACATCTGACTTTAATAACTTCTGCATGTGTGTTAGCTAGTGAATGACCTGCACTTAGAAGAAGAAACATTATCCACAAGCTACTTCAGTGGAGGCTGACCTAAAATGGGAAATAAACACTGAGTTCAAAGATGCCCCTTGATGGTAATTGTGTCTTGGCATCAGGTAAATGGTGTCCTATTTGATGCTAAACAGTTCAGGCGAAATACTCTGCTTACTCTGAGGAGCCTCCACTGAGCTACTTGCCATGTTAGGTGTCAGTCTTGAAGTCATAGAGTTGAGTGTTCGTCTTGTGAGACTGGCTTTGTTCTGCCTGTTGAAAAAGTAGGCTGGATGTCTTTTTCTTTTGTTAGCCATTTTAAAAAGCTTTTTTTCATGTAACTGTTTTGTTTGAATTTGTTCTGCCGTGAACGTTTCAAGTACAAAAGTTGATCTTTCAAGAAAATGTGAAGCTTGTCATTAAAAATTATTTCTAGCAACATGAATTTTTTAAAATGAACAGGTTTTAAATTTTTGGTAATTTAAGATTTTTCTCATTTTGTTGATTAGATGCTTCCGTTTTCTTGGTTGCAGTAGCTGTTCCATAACAGTGCACTGGAGTTCTAGCTTGTTTATCAATACTGTTTTTGAGAAAATAAATGCTTGTTCAAGTAGGAACTATTTCTCAAGAGAGCAGGTTTTAAGCTTTTGTCTTTAAAGACTGTAATGTTTGCCTATTCTAAATACAAAAATTTGTTACAGGAAAAAGTAGTTGTCAAATCTTTCGTTTTCATACTTTTTATATTCCTAAAGACATATGTGTGTATTCTGTATGATGTAAATCTTCTTTAGGGATACATGTAATGTGTTTTTCTATTTTTAGGATAATCCGATTGGAAACTGGGATGGAAGATATAATGGAATACAGCTGTGCAGTTTTGCAAGTGTTGAAAGTACGCTTCTTTTGCATATCAATGATGTTATTCCAGGTATGCCTTGCTTTCTTAACCAGAAGGCAGACTTTGATAACATCTGAGACATCCTCCATCTAGGCACAGTTGTATGATTAAAACAATACTGCAGAGTTAATATCCTAAATTCATGTGAATTAGTTTAACCTTCTGTGTTATACTTTTCCTCAGTTTCGCCCTCCTTTGGGTTACAGTCTCACTAGTAGAAAAGCTTTAATATTTAACACAATTCCTGTCAGATTGTATAGTATTTAAATACTATGCAGTTGTATAATATTCATGAATATGTGAGTGTCTGTAGTGGGAGTCTTTTCTATGGACTGTTGTTCAGTTTACTCCAGGAGTTTAAATATCTTGGATCAGAAAACTGTTCATTCTGTGCTTGAAATAGTGAATAGTGTTAACTTGTAGTAATTACAGTTCCCTGATTCCTTTTCTGAAGAAAGAAAAGTTTATATGAGACTTTTGTTTGGGCGCTATTGCTCGACAGGTTCTAATGAGTGTGTAGACTGTAACTGTTGCTCTTGCTCTTCAGTCTGACTGACTATTCTTATGACTACCTCCTACTTGCTGGTTTAATTGAGATGCGGGTTTTTGCACAAATTTTCTGCTCTTTGGAGAATTCATGGGGACTTCTCCATTTTTTGAAAAGAGCATTTATTGTAGATGTGTTGGTAGAAAAAAAACTTTAGAATTTCTTGCATCTGTTTCCCATAATGGAAATACATGCATACATTGAAGGATGGGAAGTCAGTCTATTTGAGGTGTTCAGGAAGTTGTGGTAGACTTCAGAGTGAGCAATTGCTGATGTGATAAAAGCAGATTGTATCCATATAAAACGTTGGTTATGTGCCAAGCAAGGTTATGTTCCACTCGGTTTTAAAGCTTGTGATGGCAGACCTTTGTTCAGTTACATTTTGAGGTGGACTTTGTGTAACATAGTGAAAATATGGAAAAGGGAAGCTAATACTCTCTTCATGTACCATGTCTTAGAGACTGTGTCACAGGACAGGAGGCCTCCCAAGCTTGCCTATACCTCAAGAAGTAAGCCAAAGGCTATAGGTATGTATGGGAAGGGATTTTCTTATGTAAGATGACAAAATTTTGTTGTTTGCAAAAAAGTATTGTCTTTTCTGTCAGTTGATATATTGTTTCAGTTTTGTGTCAAGTTTATAGAATCATCAAGGTTGGCAGAGACCTTTAAGATCATCAAATCCAACTGTAGTTAAAAGTTAAATTTCTCCAAAGTAGAGTATTAGTATGAATTTATTTAATCATTGTAAAGATGGTAGACAGTTAAAGTTATAGAACTGGAATTGGATCAGTAATTTATTTGCCTACTGTGACATTTTAAAACCAAAACCCACTTGCTGTAACTGTATTGCAAATACTTTCTTATATCCATAATTTATAGTCATGAAGAATTTGCTCTTGAGAGGTATTTTCTGACTTCTTTTCAGCTTGGTGACTTGAAATTTCAGCTTAGAGTGTTCTATTGGTTTGCTATAGATTTCTACCTTGTTTTAAGCTTAGAACTGTGTTAGCCTTGGTGGGAGAGTTCGCTCCTTTGTGGAAACACAGTTGTGTCTTCTTGAAAGTGTCGTAACAAATTTTACTGTGAAATAAAGAGTGTAGGTTACCTTTTCTAAATAGAGATTAATCTCTTCAATAAAATATGTTGTTTTCCAGGATCTACCTCTGAACCTGGAAATAGAAGCAGATCTGAAGTCTTCTACACATTAAATGGCTCATCAGTTGACTCTCAGCCTCAAACAAAAACAAAACCCCCATGGTATATTGATGAAGGTAAAGAGAGAATTTTTTTATATATTTAGTTAAAAAACTTCACGAAACACAATTAGAGTGTATTATGTTCTTCAAATAATACAAGGATGGGATTAAATGCAAACAGTTGGAATGTGTTGTCTTAGGGGAATACATACTATATCATAAAAAACATCTTGAAACCCCTGTGAAAAATGTATTTTGTCTTGGTGTGACCTGTGGTTTTATTCTGCATGTAGGAGATTATGTTCTTGGCAACTTGTGTGCAGCTCTGTGGGAATGCATATGTCTTGCAGGCAGAATAAAAGCTGATGTTTGGATGGAAGACATGAAGATATTCCTTGTAGCGGAGTACACAGAGTAATTGTATTTTGCCTATCTTTGTAGCTAATATTACAGATCCAAGGGAACTGTAATATTCTGCCATGCCAGCTAATCAGTCTGGAAGTGGAAGGGGGGAAATTATCTAAGTATACATGTTTTTTTCCTGTATTTTTTAAAAGTTATTTCTGTAAATTCTCTCTATTGGTTTTTAAAAGTATGAGTGCACATAGGTAAAGGATCAGTATATCTTGATTTGCTTCCAGACCATTTTTTTTTTCCTTCCTGGTAAACTTTATATGTGTGGCTAACTGGCCTAGTGACTGAAGGGGTAAATACTAAACTAATAATGCAATAGAAACCTATAGCAGCAGTAGTCTCTGAATTCCTTGAACTATGAAAGAAAATGGGTTAAAATTGTTGTTGGTTGTGTAACAGATGGGGGTTTTTTTTAACATTTTTAAAGACATTAACTTCAATTAATGAAACAGCATGGGGAGGATAGGTTAGGATGAAGAGGCTTTTTTTTCTGTGAATACCAGCTGTGTATTAGAGACCCTTCTAACTCAGTGAATTCTATGACTGTGTAGAGAGATGAGAGCAGACAGAGTGTTTGTGCTGTTACATGTAGTTGGGATCTCTTTTATCAGGCACTGCATTTGTTGTGACGTATTTAAGTACTTTATTCTTTATAGACACTGATATATTCCTAGTATTAGAACCTAAGTATGTTGTGGTAGAGTCAAGAGAATAAGCTCTTTTCCATTTGCAAATCATATCTGCAAGCAATTATTTATGTCTCCATAAACTGTGAACCAAATAATTTCCTCAGTCATAATGACCAATAAGCTCTTCCTAGTTTTGCCCCTTACAGTCATCATCCTTGGGGCTGTTAACTCACGTTCAAAGAAAAAGTCTCATGTGAGGATGAAAAAAGAGATTTCAGTCTAAACCTTCCTGTAGTTTCTAACATTTGCTTTCTCTGTGCTGTTTGTTTCCATGGCTTGTGGTATAAGTGGTGGGGCTGCAGCAGTGTCTCCTCAGTCAGTTCTATGTCTCCACTGTTGTCAAATGACAAGTCTTCCTAAATGTCCCCAGCTGTTAGTGCTTCCCACCTGTTAAATCAAATGTGGCTGGTCTGATAGCTAAGTCTTTCCTTTTTTAATACAGAGGAAAAAATCCCCAACACTTACTAACATCTTGATTTTGATTTTAACAGCTGCTGAAGACCCTTCAAAATCGCTTACTGATTCTTCTCCTGGATTTGGGCATTCTTCACCACCACTGCAGCCACCTTTAACAAACTCTGTGTCTACAGAAAATAGATTTCACTCCCTCCCTTTTAGCTTGACAAAAACCACAAGTACTAATGGTACTATGGGACACAGTCCTCTCTCTTTATCTGTTCAGTCAGTCATGGGTGATGTGAATACTACAGCTACCCAGGAGAGTCCATCAACAGCAGGCCCAATTGGGAACTCACATGGTCTTGAAGCAGGTTCCTTGGCTGAAGTTAAAGAAAATCCTCCTTTCTATGGAGTAATCCGCTGGATTGGGCAGCCCCCTGGAGTAAATGAAGTATTAGCAGGACTGGAACTGGTAAATATAAATTTTAGTTCATATTAATGTTAATTACTAGTTTTGTTTATCAGAGCTGGTGCCGGTATATGCTGCAAAAGCAGCCAGTGTGGGGGATTTGCCCAAACAGGTTGCCACGTGATCTTCTTAGAGCTAAATTCTTTGATGAGCTCCGACTTTTGTGGCTCCTTACCACCTTACCCTGTTAATAGGCTCTGAGATGTCTCTGTAACACAATGGGCAATGGAACTTGTAGGACTGATCACTTCCTTGCTTTAAAGGTGTGTCCTTTGCTTACATTATGGAGATTGTAATTGAAAAAGGAAAGTTAAAGGTCCTTTGAAATGGAAATGTATATAAAATTCTCTAGCTGTAGTAGTCTTTGTTGAATATAAATTTTTGTTTGTTTTTTGCACATCAGCAAACTGGCAGTCAGAGTGATGACTGTCAGAGCCATAACACTGGTTTTGATAATTGTCAGTAGTGGTATTGTTGATTTGACAGCCATGTGCTTTATGTGTTTCTGTGGGCCCTTTGTAAAAAAAAAAAAAAATCACGGTTGCCTCAAACATTAATTGCTTTTGTGTACTGACATTTCCTCTGTGGCAACTGCTGCCAAGGTTATGATGGGGTATTGGTTAAATTAATGAGTACACAATTAGGGAGATGGGGTTCTTTATTTTGGGATAATGTTCTGTAAAATTTTACATGAGAGTGTGAAAATACGTAAAACACAAGCAAAGTATGTGAGAATGTGACTGGAATTCCAGCCGTTACAAAAAAATCCTGAGCCTTGTGGGTGTTTTGGGTGAAGTTGAAGCCATCGTTTGCCACAGGCATTCTGAAACTGCTCCTTAGGGTGTCGTGTTAACCTGGGTACCACTCATGTATTTCTGCATTAAAGCCTAGCAGTTGTTAGTGAACAAGCAATATACCTTAAATCCTGTTCTCAAAGAAAAAAGCTTGTTGTTCACTCCTAGTTTGTGTTGTCTTTGATGTACATTTTGTGTGTTTTGAAGCAGGCATTTTTCTTGTGGAGCCAAGTCACACTGAAAGTGTTCACACTACCTCATGCTTAGTGATTTTAATTAAGTTGTCAAAAGTGCTCTAACTACAGAAGGAATCTGGACTAGGTTAAATTCACCTTCTCTCCTCCCACCTCCCCCACGCTACTTCTGATGGAATTTTTGTTTTATTTTGGATGGAGTGAAAGTTTTAGCATTAAGAAAGAAATCTGCAACTCTTAATTTTCCCAATCTAGTTAAACAACACCTCAGTCAAGGCTTTGTATACTAAATTGCAGAAACAGTGTGTATCAGAGTACCAGCAGGGTGACTTGTGGGTAGATACTTCATCAAATGTCTTACTGCAGAATTTTAGAAATAAGAAAAACAGTGAATTCTCACTTGAATTTTCAGGAAGATGAATGTGCAGGCTGTACGGACGGAACATTTAAAGGAACTCGATACTTCACTTGTGCTCCAAAGAAAGCTCTTTTTGTTAAACTCAAAAGCTGCAGGCCAGATTCCAGGTTTGCTTCACTACAGCCTGTTTCCAACCAGATTGAGCGCTGCAACTCTCTAGGTACTGACCTTCTGCTTTTTTCTTGTTTATCAGCTGGGAACTGGCCAGGGCTTTGGTTTCATTCATTCCTGCAATAAGTTCTTTGTACTGAACACTTGAAAATCTGTACAGGTATTACTTAATTGAGATTAATAAATAGAAGATCAGCCTGTACAGAATACAGTGATTCTTGAATGACTCTTTATGCTTTAAAACAAGAAAATGTTCATATATTTAAAGAAATGTCATGAAATCAAGGGATTTTTTTAAGCTGTACACTTTTTACTTTAGAATTTGTAAAACAATCTTGCTGAAAATGGTATTTGCAACTCCAGCAATGTATGATTGCATTAACAGAAATAAAGGCAGTTATTTTTCTGTCATCTACAACATCAAATGATTTTATTCTCTAAATATTAGCAAAGAAAAGCATGTATTTTTATGATGGAAGTTAGTGGTGAAAAGCTTTTTTTTTCCCCTAATTTCAAGTATTTTAGATTTCATGGATCATGTTGTATTGCCTGAGACAACTGCAAAGAAAAGTGTCTGATACTTGTATGATATTGTAAATAAGATAGTGTGAACAGGGCATTTGTAATGAAAAGAGAACTTCTTTCCTGCTGGAGAAAATTAATTCAGTGCTGCAGGCTTTCTGAAGCACTCTAGTGTGGAAATGTAAGGCCTTGTTCACTCTCTGGAAGACAGTGAGTCTCAGCTATAATAAAATGCTATTCTAGTCCAGGGAAGGAATGCTTACACTAAGGCAGCAGCTTAGCTATGAAACATTAATAGGAAAATCTCAAGGGGGATAAAATTTGAGGCTTTAAAGTGTCTTTTGAAAAAAAAAATTTCAGCCTTTGGAGGTTACTTAAGTGAAGTGGTAGAAGAAAACACTCCTCCAAAAATGGAAAAAGAAGGTTTAGAGACAATGATTGGAAAGAAGAAAGGTATCCAGGGTCATTACAACTCCTGTTACTTAGACTCCACCTTATTCTGGTAAGTTCATGATTTGTATAGTGGCATCCCATGCTGGAAATGCAGAACATGTGATCTTTGCTTGAATGACTGTCTGTGTGTATTCCTGTGCAGCTCCCAGTGTCATGTGCTGCAGTCTGACACGTCCCTGTGCTCTCCCAGTGTGAGCAATGAAGTGCTAATCATGTCCAAAGTGTGCTGGCCCTTCTGTATCTGCTCGTTTACATTGAGGGAGACCCTGGTCTGAAAATGGTTGAAGGATAAAGTGAGCACAGGCCAGGGGCTGGAGGGAGGGATATGCCTCTTACAGCTTCTTTGTAGAATCCTGCCTGGGCAACTGGTTCTGTACTTTGCTGCAAAAAGGACACTGGGTTGGAGTGGACTTTGCTATTTAGTGCAGCTGTGTCCCCTGTCCATAATTGCCTCCTTTTGAGTTTGTTCAGTTCTTTAATTCTTCTGTGTTTTTACTTGATTTCTCTTGTGTTGCTCAGGCATCTGAATGGTCAAAACAACCTTCCTTTTCCTTTTTTCTTTGCAGCCTGTTTTCTTTTAGCTCTGTTTTGGACACTGTGCTACTCAGACCTAAAGAAATTAATGATGTAGAGTATTATAGTGAGACTCAGGAGCTGCTGCGGACAGAGATTGTGAATCCTCTGAGAATGTAAGTAAAGACATGAACTGGTCTCTAGTCTAATATGAATTAGAGAGTTCCTGCTGTGTTTGCATTTCCTACTGCAAATCTGAGATGTTTGGCTTTCTGCTGCTACTCAGTGTATTTTTTTTTTAGCATTTTTACTTTTTCTTCATGGCAAATTTAAATCAGTGATAATTGGAAGGAGTTATTCATTGTTTGGTGATAAAATATTTTCAATAGTTACTTGCAAATGGATCAGTACAAAGGTATTGGAAAATCTGTATAAATACAAATTCAAAAGTATTGATAAATACAAGTTATGTTTGTTCACAGCATTCGTATTTACATGTTTTTAATGCTGTTGTACTTGACAAGAAAATTATTTGGATTATCTTATATGGAGTTTCACAATTTTATAGATCTAGCAGGGCTTTAGAAATTCCATTACTTTTTATGTGTGGTCTGCAAATGGCTGAAATGCTTTTACTTAAAATGACCTTTGTAATTCCTTAGGCATAGTGAGCAAAGGAGATACAACAAAAATCTGTATGAAAAGTTATTCTTCTTAAGCTTAATATTTTTCAAACATGTGAATAATACAGTTGTAGCTCCCAAATTCTGTGGGCTGTCAATGAACAATTTATGACAAAGTTTTTATTTTGATTCATGGAATAAACTGTTGGCCCCTGAAGCCTTGTTCTTGTCAGCGAGTTTGTGCTTTGTCTGGTGTGTTCCAGGGGTCTGTGGTATGGCTAGGATAGCAGGATATACACTGAGTAGCAGAAATCTCAGGTGGCTGAGATGGCTGAACATCTTACCTCCCTTTTACCATGCTTAAAACTTTAGAGGAAAAGACTGAATGCTCAAAGCCTCGGCTTCTTAGGTCAGCAGTACAGCTCTGTGTCTTTTTCTCAAATTGAGGGGGTTTTTTTTTTGTTTGTTTGTTTTTTTGTTTGTTTGTTTTTTGTTTGTTTTTTCTTAACAACTCCCACAGTGCTGTTATTATATGATATTCTGAAATAATGTATTAAGCGGTGCAAATTAGAGTGAAAACAAATCAAAAGTGATTGATTGACAAATCCAAAAACAGTTACCCTGTTAAGTTGATGATTACAAATGCTCTTAAAGATTATAAAAGAACATTGAGCACTGTATTAAATTTGTACTACATTAAGAAAACTGGGAGTCAGATTAAATATGAGAAATCAGTGTGTAGTTTTGAAGAAATACTGTATACAGTTAAAGAAGGATTTGAGAACCTGTATTTCAGTGTTTTAAGTGGTTGGTTGGTTTTAGGCTTTTTTGTACTGCTCTGACTTGATGAGAAATTAGCTAATAGCTTATTAAACCCATTTATCTTAGATATGGATATGTATGTGCTACAAAAATAATGAAACTGAGGAAAATACTTGAAAAAGTTGAGGCTGCATCAGGATTCACTTCAGAGGAAAAAGGTAACGGGAGAGGTTTGCCTTTCTTTGAGATTTACAGGAACCTAATATGAAGGAACTGGGGAACCTTGCTTTATAATTATACCAGAACAAAACACCCAAATATTTTTCTGTAGCAGTAGTGTCTCTACCAGAGATCTGAGTGACCACTGGCTGCTAGAAAGGACTTTTCTCCTTCCTCGGGTATGTAAGGAACCCCAACTGAACAATTTCTGCTGTAAAAAGTCTTTCACTGCCTGGATTTCTTTTAGTGCCTTCCTGTGTACCTCTAAGTCCATTCTAGCAGTTAGTGGAGAAGGCTGTGATAAGGCTGGGGTCTTTCTCCTCTTTCAATCGGTCACTTTATTCCTGAGGAATAAACTTTTGCACTACAACATTTCACTGTTACAATGTTCATGTAGTATTTTAAGGAATAAACTGTTCAATTTATGTTATAAAAATCAGTTCCCAACTTTTTGATCTTCTGCTGCATATAATGATTGATTAGCATTGTATTATGTAGCTGTTTTGCTTTTATTCAGGAGAATACTACCTTCTCCGTAAATACTGAATGCTGGAAGCAGTATTTACTGCAGTTAGTGGCAGGAAGAGAAATACACCAGCAAACTGTGGTGGGGGAGAACAGCCCTCTGGGAAGCTGCTGCTGGCTGCATTCTTGGTTAGAGGACTTGGTCTCTAGATGAACTCTGGACTATTGTGTAGTTTTTATGTGTTACTGTCACTGCTCCTCACTGGCTCTCTGCAGATTCACTGCTTCCTTTTGAAAGCTTTTATTTCTCCTGGAAAAGTTGTGTGGTGCCAAATGATTCCTCTGAAATACAGAATATCTTTTTGATCTTTATTGGAAAGCTTTGTTGAGCCTCTACCTTTGATTAGGGCCTTTTAACACTAAAAGAATAAATAGAGGTTTGTCAGGAAAATGTTCATAGTTTGTCATATTCTCATTGTGCTAATAAAGCTGTAAAAATTAACTGTTACTTTTTTCTATGAAAATTTTGAAAACTTTCACTTTAAATGACCCTTGAATAATGTATCTGGTTTTGCATGCTAACAAATTTTTTATTTTCCTCCCTCCAGATCCAGAAGAATTTTTGAATATTTTATTTCACCATATTCTAAGAGTTGAGCCACTGTTGAAAATAAGGTGAATCATTCTTCTTTGGCCTTCGAGGGTTTTGTCGTGCTGGTGCCATACAGAGAACAAAACTTACGTTCCACCATTCAGCTTTTAACACCAGAGTTTGTGTGTATTGTGCACATACCTGAACTTCTCAAGGGCAATTCAGAAGTTTCCTTTCTTCTTGGTAGTGGTAACACTGAGCTTCATGCTCTTAGAGTCCTATCAACACCTGAGTAGTCTAAAAAACAACATTAGCTTTAAATACTGGCTGGGATGGGAGGAGTTTACACTTTATAGCAAATCTGATGAAAGTTCCTAGGAGTTTCATCCCAGAAACTTTTGATGCTAAGATGAAACAGCTCCTGCCTGTTTTCTTTTGTTGTTAGAGGCCAGTACCAATATGCTGTTTCTCCATAGTAGCAAAATCCATTTCTTCAACCTGACCAGTCTTCTATATCCTTTCTTTTGTACTTCCAGAGGAGGTTGAATTGCTCCCCAAGATCTCCTCCCAAATATACCAGATTTATGTTTATTTAACATAAATATGATCTGAAAACGTTAGTACTTGATACTTGACTATGTTTTGAACATCTGAAACGTACTTAAATTGGTAGCTTAATCCTGTGTCCCTCTCCCTATCCATACAAAATGGTGTTGTGGTTTTGTGGTTCATGTTTTTTGAAGGGGATAATTGGTTTGTGGTAGGGATGTGTTGTTTAAAGGAAAGGGTGTTTTTCCCTTCTTCTTCCTCACTGAGAAAAAGGTTTCTCCAGACTGCTTCCTATGGCTTGCATTGGCAGTTGATGTGGTAAGCTGCCTCAGAGTTTACCTAGGTGTGGAAGGAGCCTTAACAGTTAGAGCTGGACAGCCTTGAATCTGGGTTATCCTTTTGGAGAGCTCTGTGCTAACTATAGAGCAAGTCTAGCAACATTAGCCATCTGTGTGAGACTTCCACTGCAGGAAGCTGTGTAAATATCCCCCTGATTTAGAGGAAATGTTTCATTAAACCCATCATACTGAAGATAATTATTGTTGTTTCATTTGATATTTTATTACTGAAACTCCTAATTGTCTCTCCAATGAAAGCTGCTTTATTGTCTTGGAGTTTTTGATGCAGATGCTTAGGAAGTATTTCTTAGTTGGTAGTTCAGTCATGCATAGGCATATGTTTTTAAAACATGCTCTGAAACTCAGACTGATTTTGTTTCTTTAAATTTTTCCATAATCAGTCCACATTTAATACATGACTGCCTGTCACTTTGTTGTTGGGGGAAGGGGGCTGTATATTGATAGGTTTTATTGTTTGTTTGGGGTTTTTTTTAAAGCACAATATATTTCAATGCAGAGAGGATGTTTTGTAGACTATTTCCATGTAGATGTTATTTCCCTAGTAAGATACAGTCCTTATTACAGTGTTGTTTTTTTTTTTATCTGTTTTTAGATCAGCAGGTCAGAAAGTACAAGACTGTTACTTCTATCAAATTTTTATGGACAAAAATGAGAAAGTTGGAGTCCCAACAATTCAGCAGTTACTAGAGTGGTCATTCATCAACAGCAACTTGAAGTTTGCAGAGGTTGGTGACAGCTGTTGCCTTGTTAGAAGTGATGATATCTAAATATCTGTCCATTCAGCAAGGGGACAGAAGTAGGATTTGGTGTATAAACATGCAGATATGTTGGAAATGGGAATATCCTGGCATGGCCTGGGTAGCAAAAACATTTCAGGGTTCACTTAATGACACGTATCCTTCAGTTGAATAGATCAAAGTGGTTTAGATAAAGAATTATTTAAAGAAAACTTCTTAGCCATTGCCAGTTAGTTGTTTTAGGGGCTAACACTTTGAGCTACCTCTGTCAATGGACTGTGAGTTAAAATAACATGAATATATTTATAGCATTAGAAGAATGTCTGTAAACTTAGATAATTATTTATCTCAAGTTCATTACATTATATTCTGGCATTTTACCTAGGCACCGTCTTGCCTGATTATCCAGATGCCTCGGTTTGGAAAAGACTTCAAAATGTTCAATAAAATTTTTCCGTCCTTGGAATTAAATATAACAGACTTACTTGAAGACAGTAAGTATATAACACTGCACTGTATAATGAAAGGGAGTTGTTGAGCGTGACTAACACAGTGGAAGTACTACTGGTACTTCTGGTGGGTTTGTTGGTTTTTTGTATTAGGTATTTACCATGGTAGTGTGAGATGCTCAGGCTGAGGAGAAATGAAAGTTTACTGGCTAGAAGGCTTTTTTCCCCTCATGTTAATTAGAAGCTCTAATTCAGAAGAATGTATAGAATACAACTTCCTTGATTATGTTTATTTAAATCTTGAGTACCTGTACAACTGAACTTATTTCAGGACAGTGTTCTTAAAACTGAGTTACTAGCAGCAAAGCAGTTCATTAATGTGGCCATCCGTTAGGTCATCAAACTAGAAGAGAACCTGAGATTAGATATGCACCTGTGGCTTGTTGTGACTGTGCATTTTTCAGCCATAATTATATCGCTTCTTTTTGTGACCTAACTTTCTGACACTGGTCATCAGCTTCTGCTTTTTTTTTTTTCCTCTTGCTGGTGTTGACAGCCGTAGGGGCTAAGCTACCTGTGCTACATGATGAGAGAGAGCTAACTTGATTTAAAAGCCTTTTTTTGCTTGTTCATGCACTTGATTT
Source organism: Dasyornis broadbenti (assembly GCA_013397935.1). Lineage (NCBI taxonomy): Eukaryota > Metazoa > Chordata > Aves > Passeriformes > Dasyornithidae > Dasyornis > Dasyornis broadbenti. The sequence continues at coordinate 2,017,429 of VZRN01004661.1, read as the reverse complement.
TTTTTATCATGTTGTTTTGCAACTTACCAGTGTAAATGTTTTTCTCTTATTCCACATTGCATCAAAGGGAAGAAGTTAAATAGGTGTACATTTCTGCTTTGATTGGCAATCTCATTTTAACTCCTTTTAATGTAGTGGCTTTGTCCATTTAAAGTAAAAGTTCTCCTTCATTTTCATATTCCTTGTCCTTAAAAAAAAAAAGCCTTCCCAGACTGAAGACTAATACCTTTCTTGAACATGCAGCTCCCAGGCAGTGCCGCATCTGCGGAGGGCTCGCTATGTATGAGTGCAGGGAATGCTATGAAGACACTGAAATTTCTGCTGGCAAAATCAAGCAGTTCTGCAAAACGTGCAATACACAAGTAAGTGCTTGTTTTTGTTATTCTCATGGGTTTAACCCAAATGCTTTATGCGGTGATAATTGAAAGAAAGGCAGAAGAGCATAGTGAGACTTCCTCACCAGCACCAGTGTAGCTGCCACCCACCAAGTAAAGTGTCTCCTTTGGTGACAGATCAGGAACTCCTGCAATGTGTTTATCAACATGGAAACTGCCAAATCTGGGACTGGATACAGTGGAGAAATAGTAATTGTGTGCTTTAAATCCTAATTTTGTGTACATGCTACCTTGTTAGAGTTGATAAATTCATGACACAAATGCTCAGTTTTGCTGTTTGGTAATTGCATGAACATGTCAGTCATGGCTTGTTTTCAAATCTGAGCGTGGTAGAAAATTTCTGCATTAAACTTGACCTCCCTTCTAACCTTAGATGTGAATTTTCTGGGCAATATTGAGCTACACTGGTGGGGAAAAATAGAAGAAATGTTTAGTCAGCTGCTGTTATTGCAGTTCCTTCTCTAATGCCATTAATCTTCTGTTCAGCAGTAATGCTCTTCTTAGCTTTGTCTGCCACTGAAACAAATAATCTTATAGGGTGTTTTTTTTTTCCCTTTTCCGAAATATCACTTCAATTGCAGGTTCATCTTCATCCCAAGAGACAGAGTCATAAATTCAATCCATTGTCACTTCCTAAGGATCTGCCAGACTGGGACTGGCGGCATGGCTGCATCCCCTCGCAGAAGATGGAGCTGTTTGCAGTTCTGTGCATCGAAACCAGCCACTACGTAGCTTTTGTCAAGTACGGCAGGGACGACTCAGCCTGGCTCTTCTTCGACAGCATGGCAGATCGGGATGGTAACCTTCCATTTAGTCTGCTCATTTTCTCTTACATTTTTTCATGTGTATTTTAGATTTCAGTGACTATTTCTTAAAGTTTTGGGGATATTAATATCGTTTAACTTGATGTACTCGATGCTGGGACACTAATCTTGACTCAGCCTTACCTCAGCACATTTATTTCATGGCACTTCATTTGCATAATCTGAATTTCACCTAAATTGGGTATCATAGTAAGTAGATGGTACAGAAGTAACTGCAGAAGTTTTCTAGCAGGACTCCATATACATTTTCCTATGCTTTGCAAATTTGGCAGAGAGAATTAATTTTAAATAATCAACTGCAGGAAGTTGCAGTTTGTATTTAGTTTGTATTTAACAGGATGTAGATGATTATCAATTAGCACGCAAATATTTTTATTGCTTTTATTTAAATGACTTACGATAGATGTCTTTAGAATAAAGAAAATAGTCACAAATTGCAACATCTGTGCCATTCCTTTGAATCCCTTTAAAGTTATCAGTGGAAAATTGTTACCCTGTAATAATACAAATGTCAGTAAAACAAGTGGTTTTTTTAAATACTACTGTTTAAACAGATCCTGTTTAAATAAGGATAATAAGTTTTATCCTTACATGAAAATAATAAGTTTTAACTTTCTCAATTTTGGTGTCTGAGAAAAACAGTAATAGATGAAGTGTCAGACTCATGGTAACAATTTTTGCATGAAGTATTCTTGAACCCTCTGTTACAGTGGGATTTGGCAGAGAGAGAAGAGTCTTGCCTCCTGTTGAAAATGAAACTGCAACAGAATTAAAGTCACTTTCTTATAACAACCAGAAGACAATCAAGCTTTGTTTCAGAGTGCTTGAAATATGTATGACTGAAGTGTGTAAAGAACCACTTTATTTCAGGAACTTAGATCACATGAGATGCTGGAAATATCTCCTGCTGATCTTAGAGAGTTTGTTGTAGTGCAAATATTTTTCTTCAGCTTTTCTTCATAAGCCAAAAATGTCTGCTGTTAGCAGTGCCATGGATGTCCATATTTGTGTTGTTGGAATTTGCTCATTTTTATGTGCAAAATGGCCAGGAGCTAAGCCTGCCTTAGTCTTGCACGTGAAGTACAGACATGGTTTGTAAATCCATCAGCTGTTACAGTTGTTGTGTTATGAACAAATCCAGAAGCATCTGAGGTGGTTTATCTATTCAGGTCACTCTCCTAAAGTCGTACAGAATTATTAATGTTAATGAAAACCCAAAGTTCTCCCTGGTTTTGTGTGGTGTTTGTGTGGGTGTGGTTTGTTGGTAAACACCGCAAGATAATCTAACACTAATTCTGATTTCTTGAACAATACACTTTTCATAGATGTTTGCCCTGCAGCAGTCCAGTATGGCATATGTAGGTGTTTTTAGAAGGCGTTTTCAAGAACTGGCGATGCTGTCATAATAAAAGTACATTATAAAGAGCAAATATATGTAGATGCTCTCCTAATCTGTTTCTCCTTCTTTCCTTATGGTTTAAAAGGCGGTCAGAATGGCTTTAACATTCCACAAGTTACCCCATGTCCAGAAGTTGCTGAATACCTGAAGATGTCTCTAGAAGAACTGCACTCACTGGATTCCAGAAAAATCCAAGGTTGTGCACGAAGACTGCTTTGTGATGCTTACATGTGCATGTATCAAAGTCCAACGATGAGTTTATACAAATGAACCAGGATCTCTGCAGAACTGAAGAGACAGTACAGAGTTGCCCACTCTTGGATTTGCTGCAGTGTTGGGTAGTTCAATGTAACCGTTGCTGGCAATGGAAGAAGTTGACTATGACACCAAGAGGATTTACTGTTCCAAAAACTACATATGGAGTTCTGTAACTGAAGTATTTAAGCATTTTGCACTCTAGGAAGTGTGCTTGTGTGTGTTTGTTTTATAAACAAAGTGAAGTTACTAAAACTTAAAAGCTTTAAGTGCATTGATGATACACAGGCTTGTTTGAAATGTTAAAGGTGAAATTTTATCAGGAGAAATCGCCTTGATATGTCTATTGAGAATGTAAGGATACAGTGTTCTAGCTCAGTGCATTTCTGTGGACAGAGATGATGATTCTCATGTGTTTCTCTACCCCCACACTGTCTCCTCACCCTTGGATCTTTTTAGCACCATAGATTCTCTCTCAAAGAGAATAACTTCAGTTTTAGTAAGATAACTTTTAGACTGCTCGTTGCATATTATGGTCTGTTATCTACTACATTATTTTCAGTTCCAAAAGTTAAGGTTCATTTAAAGATCAGAATCCCTGTCTTGTGAAAATCAAACACACAGCCTTGCTGTTGTTAACTTGCAATTTTTGGAGGGGAAAGAGAGGAAAAGAAGACGGTTAAGGAGAAGCATAATTGCTGAAATATAAAATTAGCAATGAAAATTAACAGATGTCTTTTTCTAAATGTCTATTTTTAAAGAAACAAAGCAGTCTGGAACAGAACAGCAACCGTACACAAATGATTCCAGGACAAAACAATAAAATCATGGATTGCCTCAGGGAATGTTACTGAAGTGTATTCTAGTCCTTGGTAAACAGAACTGACTTTTCTACAGTACATTAAGCTACTGCCTGGGAATATGTTATACATCTGACTCTTCATTTCAGGATTAGTAATATTAAAAAGAGAATATTAAAAATCTCTGCCTGGAAAGATGAAACTATCAATAAAGGTAGATCAGAGTTTTACTGTATATCAAGTACCTGATGAAAACTAACTTGAAAAGCTGCAAAACCTGTGATAATGTAAAATACTATACTTTGAAGTCTGTTAGTTCCTGTTTGCAATGAAATACTGTTGTTTTGGTTGCCTTTTAGCTACTTTGTCTACACTGACTAGCAAACATGCAACTATATATATACAGTAACATCTGGTTGTACAAATTGCATATATATAAACTGTACATTTCCAACTCTTAAGATGTTTTATAGGGAAACTTTGTTTTTGGGATCAAGTCTGTAGAAGGGAAGAGATAACAAAATATAACAGAGGAAAAGCCACTATGTAAAGGCAAAGGAGACTGATCCGTTATTGTAGAAAATGTGGTTACTTTGTTTTTCTTGGAAAACCTAGAACCTTTCTTTGGGACACACTACCATGGAACAATAGTAGAGACATGTTTGAAAACTGCTTGAAGGACTAATCTGTGTAAAGCAGGGGGTGCTGAGGGGGTTGATCTGTTCCGTTAGTCTTTGCATGAAGTGTGCTCTAATCTTTCACTCTCAAGAGCAACAAGGTTATTGGAAGTGGTATTTTGCCTCAAAGAGTCTCCTGACTTTCATGTTCTCTTGCCTTATTCATCTAGTCTGTGCTCCTTGGCAAAACTCTCCTTTGTTTCAGTACAACCATGAGCACCTACCATGAAGGAGGTGCCAGCAGTGTCCCCTTGAAAAAGGAGCAAACAAAGGTCCAAGCACAAACCTGCACCAATGAGACCAGTCTGAATGTCTGGATTCTTTCTCTTCCCTAGCCCTAGATTTATTTTTGACTTTTCCCAATGCATTAATTTCATATGTCTTCCACTGCTGTCATCTTTCCCACATCCCCAGCCTCATTACATATAGTTACCTCTTCCTGCCTGAACTTGGAGAACAGCCTTGGACCTGCTATGGCCAGAGGAGAGAATTGGAATTGGCAGCCGTTTTAAAGTTTCCTAGGTGAATAATCTTGTAGCAAAATATCCACTCTATATTACAACTGCAAAGTATCCAGTTTTTCAGGATCCATACTCCACTAGCAGAAGTGAATCAATATAGATGGGTGTAAATAAACTGCTTGGCTTCTTGTCTCTTGATCTTCTAATCTTTCAGTGGGAAAGGAAAAGAAGTGGTGTGAACTCTTCCTGTGCAACATGTAGGGAATATTCTTTACTGTACACACTTCTTGGTGACAAATACTGTGTTTGGAAAGGCAGGCAGTGCTTTACAGCCTGCATTTTGTACTATAGATTATTGCAAAATGGTAAATAGTTTGCAAGCAGTGTATGATGATATGGTTAGTTTGTTGTTTACCAGTTAAGAGGGCAGAGATGTCTTCTATAGCATGCAAAAAAAAATTAGTTTTGGCAATCAAGGAGTCTTCTTTTAATCTAAAATGTATTGCTGTGTGCTGTACTTTACTGCATTGGAGGTGACCTGGCAATGTAAATGAAACATTATAGAAACGAACATCAATTTTATTTCCTTTGTCAGAAACAAGTATATAAACAGAAAAGTGATTTCACTGTGAAAGGTAACTTGTAAAATAACTTATATGCAGGGATAAGAAAGGTGGGGTTTTTTGGGTTTTTTTAACCTTCAGCATATATTTGTAGGGGATTTGAATAAGCTATTTTGAAGCCTGCATTTTAAGCATCTACTGCTAACTGTAATGCCCAAAGATTCAAGTGACTGAGCACCCAACATTTACATTGTTTAGTGCATTTGGAAACCTCCCCATCGGTTCTTTTCTCTCTGTTTTGTATGGCGAATGTCCCCCTAAATTAATAGCACTTAGATTATTGCTTCATGGTTTGGCTTATAAGTACTGCTAACAATGGCCTTAACTTGTGAGTAGGAAAATACATAGACCATATGGTTCCTGACAGCCTGTAAAAATGTAAAGTTTCATAGGATGTGAACTTTTGTAACTTGGGAAGAAACCTTCACCCCATACAACTTGCCTGGTCCGCAAAACATTTTTAGAGCTAGAGGTTCAAAATGGAACAAATCACTGTGCCACCAAATCCTTGCTTATTTTGAGCATAGAGGGTAAAGAGAAAAGGTGTTAGTTAAAGGTGATGCCTTACACGTTACTCAAACAAACAAAATCCTTCAAAAAAACCCCAACCAAACCCACGGTAAATTACATCGAAGGCTTGTCTTTGGGCGGGGGAGATAATTGGAGGAAAAAATACAAAATGTCTATGTTCAGTAAAGGTCTTTCTAATATCTGTGGTACTGATTCTGTGCTCTTGAAAATTCTAGTACTGTGTTGTACTGAACAGCCTGTGAGATTCCCATTTTAAGCAAGTACTCTGTAACAAGAATTGCTCATAAATGATCATAATCATAAATGGTTCATTTCAATGCACTTATTTTTCTCGTGCACTTTATACTCCACTGAGTAGCTGAGTGTGGTCACCGTGATCCCTAACAATTGCCTGTTCCGTACAAACCAAGGCACTGCCATGCTGCACACCAGAGTGGTGTGGTTTCCAAACCTAGCTGGTGTAAAAAGCAGCTTGAAAGCTCTGTGTATTTTTACCACTGTAACAAAGCATGTTTTTATCTGTTCTTGATGTTTTGCTAAATAAACATCCCATGTTTTGTGCATAAATAGTCTCTTAAACTTACAAGGCTGTCTCCAAGAAGGCATTAGGGAAACAAACCATTGGATCAGGTTGCCCTCAACTAGCCTTAATTTTTTTTCTTTTTTTCCAATGGTAGAGCTGAATGAGCTGCTGCTGAAAAGGAATGTACCATGTGCTCTTTCTGTATTAATATTAATTAAAAATGTTATTCTTATGGCTCTATTCATTTATTTGGGGCTTGGAGATTGGGGAGTTTCATGAAAAAGCACGAATACAGGGTGAACTAGCTTGTTTTGTGTACTTAGAGGAGGATTTATGTTTATACAATTCTTTTAGTCCTTCCTTCAACATTTCTAGGAAACTTCTGTAAGTTCTGTAAAATCAAGTGTAAGAATACTTCTTGTGTCTTACCAATTAGCACCTGGTGCTGTAAGGGAAAATCACTGAAAAGCAGCTATAGCTACCTGGAGTTTGCCCTGGGGGGGGAAAAGTGACTTTTCTTTTTTTTTTTTTTTAAATGCTTAGTACATCACTTTATACTAACCCTGGTGAGCAGCTCCTCCTGGAATAATGCTGTAGCTTCACTGCTGAATCCATAGCTCCCACTTTATATGCGTTTTCTGTCTAGAAAAATACTCTTAGCCTGTGTTTCTAGGTCTACCTTTTATTTTTTTCAATTATTTTCCTGAGTATTTTATTACTAATAAATAAAAATAGTTATAAGAACAGTGACTAAAGTCCTGCCTGGGTGTGTAAAAGGAATGCTGTCAATTAAGAATTTTTAGCAAGAGAAAGATTTTAAAATTACTTAAAACACTTGTAAAAATAGATGCAAAAGGTATTTTTAGGGAACAGCTGTTGTGAAGGGTGGGTTTGTTTTTTAAGCTGCCTTTTTCACTCGCAGTTAAGATCACTCTCGGTGAGGGCCGCGCTCGGGCCGTGCCGCTGCCGTTCCCGTCGGGGCCGCACGGGGGCACTGCCGGCCCCGGCTGCGCTCCGTGCTGAGGGCGGCACCGGCGCTGCCGTGTCCCCGCTGTCCCTCACCGAGCGGGAGCCAGCCCGGCTCGGTCCTGCTGCTCCTGAAACTACCCTGGCCTCCCCTGATGAGGTGCACGTACAGTTGGCCCAGCTTTATACATTTCGCACACAAGGCAGGGGTGTCACTCCCGCCGGAGCCGTGGGCTGCCCGAGGGCCGGGCTGGAGTGTGTGCCAGGCGAACTGGCCAGGTCTCACCGCACCACCTCCGGGCCCAGCGTGGAAAACTGCAGCCAGACCCTACCTGTGTCTGAGTGACTAAAGCAGATTCTGCTTGGGGGATAAAACATGCCAAGGAAATCTTAGGGCAGTTGCAGCACTTAGTGGAAGCTGATAAAAACAATATAATCAACACGAATGTAGTAATAATTTTTCACACCAAAAACTCAAGCAAAACGAAGTGTCACAGGAGAGAGTCCAGGAGCTGAATGAGAAGAGGTTCAGCCCGGTGGTGGGGGCTGCACCTCAGCCTTCTTCAGCCCCTGGCTCCCCTCCAGGCTCTCTAACAGCAACCTGCTCCTGCCAGCTCAGGAACTGGGCCCTGGAGGAGTCCCACCACCCCTGGGAGCTGCTGCAGGCTCCAGGTTTTAAGGACAAAAAAAATAACCACCACCAAAAATCAAGCTGCGTTTTGTGGCACTAACTGACAAGTTTTGCAGCTGGTGGATCTGAGTATACAGAAATTTGATAGTGGATATTGCTATTCATTAATCAATTTTATGAAATCATTAATTTCAATTAATTGAAGAAAAAAATGGAATTTTTCTGAGTCTAACTATTTCCTGTATGTATTAATAACTGAAAGTGGAAATAATTCCATGCATGTATTTTCTATCTCTGGCTCTGCCTGATTCTCTGTGGCCCCATTTGGTTGCTGGTGCTGTGTTAGAGGCTCCCCTGCCCCGTTTGGTGCTGCAGCAGTGGCTGAGCTGCAGCCTGGCTGGGGCTGGGCTGGGGCTCTGGGGCCGAGCTCCCCACCTACACTGACAGCAAGGCGGCCCTGGCTGCACCACGTGCTCTGCAAACTTCCTACCTTTACAGTTTTTACAAGTCTTTGCTTTCCATCCTCTTTGTTCTTCATTTTTCAGCCAATTCCCTGTTCCATGAAGCAAAGAGACATAGGGGAATGTAAGGATAATTGCATAGAAGTTACATAGTAATTTTTTTTAAAACAATATATAAATTGTCTGGATTTTCCTTTACTTTGTAATGGGACCAGTTTGACTCTACTAGTGTGTATGTGTGAAGATGTTATTCACTGGGTAACATCTCACATTCCACACTGCATATAGGGGTATTTTTAACCGTGCAAACTTCCCACCTATCGAAGTAATTTGCAAAGGTAATTTTGTTCCTACTCATCTATTACAATAAATCAATGAATAAATAAATTATAATGCAGCAATTAAATGTATAACGAGATGGGCAACAACTATTAATAAATGCAGAGCTAGTTGCCCAAAGGTGAACAGACTCCCCCTCTCTTCTTACAAGTCAGGTAATGATCTTTCTATAATCGAGAAGCAAGCAGCTGTTAAACATGTAAATGAAACAAAGGGATATATGAGTTCACACTATAATATTGTTCTTCAGCCCCATTATTATTGTTACATTATCGGTTCTTCTGTGACTTTTCCTCTGAATATTTAAAGACAGGGAGGGGCTATGCAATTATGTTTAAACATCCTTCTGCCAAATGATTGACTGAATGAACCCAGCCGTGTTGCTGAGGAGTTGGCTCCCTTCAGTAACCTGACTGGTACAGGCTGAGTTTTATCCCAGCAGAGCTATTACAAAACCAGTGTTGATCTTCTGGATAATTCAAAAGAAAATGCTGAAATTGCATGAGGGATAGAGGACCCTTAAAAAAAAAAAAAAAAAATCCCAGCAAATTGACATTATTAAACATGTAATCTAAACAAAGCTATACAAGAAGTGTATAAACTAGTGTATCTTCTAGTTTTAAATATGGCTGTGAACTGTAATATTGCTGCTACTCTCAGTATTTGATATTACTATAAGGAAAAGCAGAATACAATTTTCCCCCTGAATTCTTGCTCCTGTAGTAGGTATGCTTGAGAATGCTTCATGTTTCTTCAATTCCCACCTAGCCTCAATATCTTTTTCCTCTTCAAAATTAACTGTCAGAGAGTTACCATTTCATTGGAACACCTTTATTTCATTCTTCAACCACCACAACAGTGAATCCCTTGTCATTTCACTCTGGCTCTTTCCTGAATGTGTGCTCGTGTTCTCTATCTCTCTGTGTCACTCGCCGTGTTAGTGTTTACCCACATGTGCTTTACCACCCGAGATCACATTATTCAAAACACTTGTTTTCAAAGGAATGATTGATGCATTGGGGTTTGCCTCAGTCTGAGCTGACTCTGGCACACCATTAATGTGGGGCTGAGGAGATACAGAATTGCCCAGAATATCAAGTTGTTTATCTAAAACTTTCTTCTATTTAGAAGAATACAGGTTTCCCTCCCCGCCCCCCCCCCCCATACAGTGTGAGAATTTCAAGGGCAGCAGTTGGCAGAGAATTCAATGAAGCTACAGTGGTTGATTTATTGTAATAGATGGCAGGAAACAGAATTATCTTAGCAAATTAGTTTGGCTGATAGGAAAGCTGGCCAGCAGATAAGAGGCAGTGCTGATGCCTGACCTGACCTGCACATGCCTCTGACAGTTTCACCAATTCACAGCTGAGGATGAGTCTCTACACTGAACAGAAAGTGCTCAGGAAGAGCAAACAAACCAGGACGTGGCCATGAGCTGCAGGCAGTGTGCTCCCTGGAAGCACTGTCCTTGACACTGTCCAGCTGCCCTGCAGTTTCTGGGCAAGGTGAGAAGTATTATCTGATCCATTCATCATTTTATACAACTCAGACAGTCAGGAAGAGGCTGTTTCACAGAAAAAGCGGGACAAGTTTTTCAACTTGCATAGTGCAGTCACTGATGTTCAGCTGTACTCATCAACCCCAACGACGTGATTTCTTTGTCTTTCCACTGCTGCAGCTCTCTGGCTCTTTAAAGCACAGCAGCAGCTGTATGAGGGGATCTGTGGTGGTCAGGTCACCTATGGAGCTTTTGCTAAAGGTTCATAGTTTTATAGGGGTCTTTCATGCAGACAGAACCAAAAGCAGTTAACTCTCCCCAAACACTGTCTACTCCCACTTTTCCTGTTTATACAGGAAAAAACAGAACTCTCAAAGCCTTCTATAAGTTCACAGTATATGCAATTTAGCACGGAATGCAGCTATTTCTGCACTAGGACACAGAAGCTGTTTAAAGCTGGGCAGAAAAAAAATACATGAAGATATATAAAACTCACATTTGAGAGGAGTTTAGTTTGGGAATTGTCATTAACTGCACACACACGTGTTTGTGTTTGTGTGTCAGTGTGGTTGAGGAGAAGACAGAGTTATCATAAAGGGAAGTGGGAGCTTTCCTGCCATATTTCATCTTGCTGGAGCTCCCTGGAGCAGGATGGTCAGGGTGGGAACTGCAGGAACTTCTGGTGACATTGTTGGTGCGTTGCTGTACAAAGTGCTCAGAAGACATTTTTTAAGCAGGCACTGGAAGCGCCTTTGATTTTATGTTGGGCTGCTGAGGATGGCAAGAAGAATTTTTCGGTTCAAACTCTGACTTTGTCAGCACACCCCAAAGGATGCTCCTGTCAGTTGCCAGTTGTCATATCTTTCATCCTGAGGAAGCAAGTGCCTCCTACGCCCTGGGAGTTTGCTCAGAGATGCTGACTGGGACCTCATAGACAAAAATGTTGGAATTTAGTGGAGCAGTTGATTCCATGCACTAAGTCCCCTGCAAACTCAAAAGTACAGAGCTGAGAAACACCTCATGGCAAGAGTAGGCTGAGAAATGTGCATGGTGTCCTGATCCCTGCGGGCATTGGTGTCAGCAGGTGCTCACAGCCTTGACCCCTGTGGGCCACCTGGATCAGCATATTCATCAAGGGTGTGTAGGAATGGCTCTTGCACTCCTGGTTAGTAGCACTCACCCTGTCTTTGCACAAGCTGGGAGCCCTGCTTGGCTCCTGCAGCCAGAATCAACAGCCAGAACCACCTCTTAGCTCTTGTGACAAGTGTGAGAAGATTAAATTATAAACATGGAGAAAAATACTATGATAAACATTGGGGTGAGTGGGAGAGAGGGACGGGAATGAGCACTTTCTGCAAGGTAAGAACTCAGTGATAAATAGATCTGTGCATATTTCCCAGTCTCATTCCTCACTTGCCAAGTCTGATGCTATTTTCATTAGGCCATGTTACCATACATGTCATTTTATACAAAGGTGCAGTATATCACAACTGGAGGTTGAGGTGCTTGTAGTGAACACAAATGAGCTTGTAATGGTCCATCTGCTTTGATTTTATTTAGTGATCCCTCAAGGGCTGGGAGCTAGAGTGAGAATAACAATGCTTCAACCCATCTGCTATTGTAGTACCAGCTCCAGTTGAATTATCACATGTTCTGAGTGGCTGGCATATGCTGTGACATAAAGCCACAAGAAAGTGTTGCTCTCCAGCTGTTGTGTTGACAAATACTTTTCAGCCAGTCATTAAGTTCAGCTCAATAACCAGGGGGAAACTGTAGCTAAAAGTTGATTATTATTTTATTTTATTTTAAGCATTAGAAATCACTAGTACAATATATTTTATTTAAAAATGTGTCACTAAGGGCACACATTGTATATGAGCTCTAACAATAAAAAATTCTCTGTGATGCCCATAAATTTATGTGTTATAGGATCGGATGGGCATCTCTGTAACTGGCAGTGTAAATCTTAGTAATGAGACTCTGGCTAACCTTGTTTAAGCAGCAGCACATCTCAAGATGTGTATGTATAAACTTGCTGGCCTAGCAGGGCCATGAACAGGCCTGACCATGGAAGGAATGACTCAGATTGTGATCTGAGGACCCATGCAGGGATGGATAATTAGACTGGCTTTCTATTGAGGAGGAAAACGAGGCAAGACCTACACAGAGACAGGATCCCTGTGGGTGCAACAGGTTCAGATGGCCCATCTGGCACTGCACCTCTGGGCTGCAAAGTGTCATTGCTAAAAGTGGCCACTCATTTGGCCTTCACTCCCTTGTCCGCTCTTGGTGACCTCCCGAAGAGCTCCGGTCACTCTGGAGGCACCCTGGTTTGTGCCCACACAGAGCACTTGCTCCAGAGCAAGTCTTAGAAGAGTGGTTGTGGGTCTCTGCTGACAGTCAGATTGTCCCCTTCTCCTTCCTCTCTCCACCCTGTCCTCTCAGAACTGCTGGAATCCACCACTGTGCCTGGAAACAAAATAAAAGGCATTTCCCACAGGTTCAAAGGCTGATACACAGACAGACGTATGTGGGAAAGGAGATGTTCCCTGCTCAGGCTTATAGAACAATTCTCTCTTTCTGCAGACAACACACCCAGGGACAGCACACATCTTTTGGGCACTGCCCATTGCCCAGCAGACATAAGTTTAATGAGAAAAGAGCCAATAAAATCTCTTCTTGGCATTCCAAAACACTCTTCAGAATTCTCATCCCTAACCTAAGCCCCCCTGCAGCAGGTGAAGGTTTTGGTGAGGGGTTGCAGCCAGAGAACACCGAGGGACGGATGGTGCCAAGCCCTGAGGGCTGCCAGTGCCCCAGGAAGGCCAGGTGGGCTCTCTGGGGCTCCTGTGCCCTTCTGTTCACCATTGCACTGGGGAGTCAGTCTTTAAATACAACTTAGGCTTCTGTTTTCCCTCAGAAAAACAATGGGCACTGTTCACATGGAGGCATTTCAGTTCTAGAGGTTTATATTTCCTATTGTACCCAAAGACCTGTGGGTGCCAGCTGTCACTGGTGCTGCCATTGTGTTCTGATCCCCTGGCTAGCGCAGGAATCGTTGATTACAGTGCCTTTTGAATCAGTTGATTACCATGAATAATAGGCCAAAAAGGCTGTCAGCATTTTGACTTTAACTATAACTGTTACAATTAATTATGGGTTTAATTAGCATATATGCCTAGCAGTAGAGAATATAATACTTCATGGGTAACAGATGATCCTGCAGCTGTAGCATAAAGTGTGATACAGGTTGGGACACAGATAGTTATTAATAAATGGCTTCTATTGTTTGAGGTCCTTATTTATACAAATTAGCAGGCACGACATAATCAACCCAAACTGTATAATTTATAATAATTGATTTCATTTTGACTGACCACCAGTCGGCCTACTACATGCCCTCAGAAGAAAAATAGCCCTATTAGGATAAGTTTAATCCTAAACATAGCTAATGAATCCTATTACTTTAAGGTCATATTTGAAGCTTTTGTTAATTGTCAGAACCATTTTAAATTGATTAGAGTTAAATTAAATCAATGTAATGTTTAGAAAAACAATATTTCTAATGGATGAGGCCAAGCTGACCTCGAATAAACATATTTATCAACCGATTTCAGTGAATGAGAAGGCTAGCAGCTGGGCTCATAATTCATGATTGTCTATAATATGGGAAATGTCACTATCTAGGCCATTAATTATGTCAGGTAATAAATCTGTTGCTCACAGTTGAGCATTTGCCAGTTGGGGTAACAACCCCCTCAGCAAGGTTATGATGTTTAGAGGCTCTCTTCTTGCTAAACCCACACTTTACAGCAGCAGAACAACCCCATGCAACTTTGGGGGGAATGAATGTGGTCTTTTCGTAGCTGGCAGTTACCTGACAGCATGCCAGACTGTGATAACTTAGTATGAAATAATCATTTGAAATAACAAGGATGTTCTATGAGGAAAAAGTTTTGCTGCACTATGTAACTACATTTCCCAGGCTGGAGAGGTCAGCTATTAAAAGTTCCTTATGAAGTGATTGATTTCAGCAAATACTTGTGTGGCAAAATGTATAATGAGAATAAGAAAAAACTGCTTTGCACAAGTTTGAGAGTGTAAGAAATTCAGAATGGGTTAACGTGAACTAGGGTACAAGATGCATCCCAGGTAATGATGGGTACAGTTTAACACAACAGGATACAGGAAAAATGATACACAGAAGCAGGATCAGTTTAAAGTTAATCATGCATTCAGCAGCTTAGGAAAAGGTCTGGCATTATTGCAAACAAATGACAAAAAACATCTGCTCCCTGTTCAATATCTTGTAAAAAAAAAAAAAAAAAAGAGAAAAGATAAGCTCAATTTTCTGAACAAGAGGATGAGAAAATAGTAAAAAATGGCACAGTAGTAACCAGAGGGAGATAAATTCTCACTTTTATAGTATTAGCATAGAAAAATATAAGTAATGTAATATAATATTTCTATTGAAAAGGACCAGGATAAGTGATGAAAAGTTCACTAAATTAAAAAGAATCTGGAGCAGATCAAAAAAGATTCCTACAATTTTCTGGCCTGCTTTGCATATTCCCTAGAACTGGCCTTTCCATGCTGCATGTTGGCACAAGATGCTGTGCTCTGGTCACCCACTGAGCTGCCCCTGTGTTTGCAATCGCCTTCCTGCAGGCTGCTCTGCGTCTGGAACATCAGCTGGCTGTGCATTTCCGGCTCAGCTGTAAGCTTCAACACAGAATTTGACCATTAGTCCTGAACTGTGCTGATAGATGGTCACACCCTGACAATATTAATCAAAAGTTTACCCAGCGCCTCAATCTCAGGTTTTGCACATGTAAGGTACGAGGCACTGGCAGGCACACACTGCGCTCGCATGGACATGATCGACATTTGGGCTTCATAAATGAGGTGTATCTTCACTGGATAAATAAAAGGGACTTTCAGTCACAATATAAAAATAGTTTCCTATAAGGAGAAGAAAGTACAGATGCTTTCTGTGTGCCCAAACAAAGCACAGCACCCTCACTAAAAAGGTCCTGCCAGCAGTTCCATGGACAGACACTTCCACCACAGGAAATAAATATAACCAGAGGTCGTCTGGGCAGGATGAGACCCTTCATTTGAAACAACCAGAATTCCAGCCCATGGAGGGGTGCCTTGGTCTCTGCTGCTCCTCTTACAGAGGCTACAGGCCACAAGCCCCAGCCCCATATCTGCTCTCCCGTGGTGGGAAATGCTTTGGCTCACACAGCTCAGCTCCCCTCGTGCTGTGCTGGGAAGCTGCTGGGAGGCTGCCCCGCCTGGGTGCCCGCTGTGCAAAGCAGCTGCTCAGCCACCGCTGCTCTGTGCTGGAGCTCAACTCAGCACACAGGGGAAAACCCAGCTTTGCTTTCTGTTTGAGCCAGACCCTTGCATTAAGTCATTTGTGTTACTGAAAGTAAGATAAACCGTAGTGAAAGAGAAATTTACCCTAACACACCCAAACTTCATTTATAGTGGGCTGAAGCTGCCACTTGACTTCAAATTTGCTGACGCTGCTTGCAATTAAGCATTTAAATAGACATTGTTTCCATTTGTATATAAATTATCAGCAGATTAGGAAGAATATGAGAAAATCAAACGGTCAGCTGTGAAACTCTGCATTGGAGAGCTGCTTTAGGATATTAAGACAATTTGTGTGTGTGTGAGAAAGAATAAGAGACTGTGTTTGTATGGGTGTATATAATTACTATTTCATTTCTTGGGTAAAAGCTCTGTGTGTGTGTGTCCCCTTTCCTTTATGGCAAGGAAAATTGCTCTTCTAACCTGTCTTCAAAATGTAATAACTTTACTTGCAACCAACCACTGTAGACCTGGTCTGGACTCTGAATTATTACTGTGAGTTGAAACATTTCTTTAACAAAACTGAGTCCTTTAATATCCCCCACCTCTGTTATTAGTTGGACGAATGAATTTTACTTTGAACATAACATGTGGCATTGTCTGAAAATTGCCGGTATGAACTGAAGTTGGCAGGTATTTTCTTGCTCTCCTCGTCAGTGATTGCCATTTATTATATGTTGCACCTTTATCTGTCAAATACCGCAGAGCGCTATATTGATTTGTGTCTGCCGCAAAGCAAAGGTCACTTTGATCAACATACTACAAAACCAGAAAAAGTAGGGTTCTGACATTTCATTACCTGGGAAAAAAAGGACTAAAATAAATAAGAATATGTTTGAGAACAGAGCACTTCAATATCACAGTGTGCAGTAACTGTAATTAACAAAAGAACTGCTCTATTGAGGTTAAAGAGAAAAAAAAAAAGAAGGCAGATTTTCTTTACATGAGTGATTCTGTAACATTACAGCTGTGATCTTACTGAAGGGTTACATTCATTACAAATCAAATATGCTTTGCTTCTCAGATTCAGACTTTTAAGGAGCAATAAAACTCAGGAACTCTTTAGGAATTGGGGAAGATTTTATAAAACTTTTAATTTTGACTATGAAACCCTAATCAGATTGGGGACTTTTTATGCTACACCCAGATGAAGACATGGTCTCTACCTTGGGAATGCATAGTCTGAAGAGATAAATCACGGGAGAAAGAACTGGACCCACGGCAACGTTCTGTGTGCCCCAGGTACACAGGGATTGAAAGCTGGAGCCAGAAATTAAGCCCATATCTTATCTCCATTTTTTAATTCTAGGTCCCAAGAACTTGGTTGTCTTCAGGAACTAGCACACAAATTAAAGATTTGGAAGGAAAGTGGTGCTGCAGGTGATGTAGTCTTGTTATTTTTCTTCATGCCCAGTGTCTTTCTGGCACCTCCTACATATTGCTTCAGTGGCATCAGCAGACAATTCTTTGCTTTGTGTAAATAAAATAGGACCAAATTTCTGTGACATTTTTCATTCTGGCAGAAACTTCTGTTCTACATTTTGGGAATCTGCTTTTCAGTGTAGCTCCGCATCCCTTTCCCAGTAGATCCTGCAGAAACACCTGCCATTTTTTCATAAGGAACCTACTTTTCCTAATAAACATAAAAATATAGCAGTTTGGGGATTTTTTTCCCCCATGCAGCACCCTGCTGCCCTCAGGATGGATCTGGTATTGCACATCCCTGGTCTTTCTAAGCAGAAAAATGAATCTTACAAGTGGTAAGTGCTGCTCTACCTGAACACAGGTAACAAAGTGGCCAGGCTGCTTTCCCGTCATTACTGCTGGGAAGTTTTGTTTTTTCTGGTTTCACAGTGTTCAGTTCTTTACCTGCAGCCACATTTGCATTGAAACCCAGCAAGCAGTGACACCTCCGAGCAGTAGGGTGCAGATCACAGCTTGCGTGGCATATGGCAGTGCTTATCATGTCAATAACAAAGTCTGAATAATACAATTCCTCGTTGTAATTATCTTTTATTATTATCAAGGGTCATTCCTGGGCTCTTCATCCTTTCATCTCATGTGGAATTTTGGGCTTCCTTATTAATTAAATAGCCAGTGTGATTGAATTAGCCAATTAGCTCTGCCTGAAGGGATGAGCACTGATCCAAACAAAGGGCTTGATTCCACAAACTTGTTGCTGTGAGGGAGAGTCTTGCAAGGAGCTGGTTGCCAAGAGTGGACTTGGCAAACCTAATCCCAGTTAATTTGCAATTATTAGACCAGGTAAAAATTTCCACTTGGATACTTTCCTGCTAGGAAATAAATGTTTATCAAGCATGAAGCTTTCCACAGGGATGTTTGATTTTATTAAAAATAATGTGTTTGAAAATAATCATATGTTGCTGTATAGTGTTCTGCTGTTACCTTTTTTTTCTCAGAATCATATTGTAATTTTAGATTTGTAAAATTTAAAGTGAAAATGGGAACAAATCCTTTTAGCATTAAGAGAGGAGTCCTTATTGTTCCCCTTATTGGAAGAATTTTGCTGTAACATCCTGTATTGCTAGAAACGTCCCACTAATAAAAAGATTAGTCTCTGCCTTCAACAGTCACTTCAACCAGACAATGTATGTTCCCTACTCCTAAACCATGGACTAAAACCCCACATGGCAACAGGGCTATGCATCTCTTAAGTATCTGTGCCTGAAAGGTACATTGGAAATGTATGCAAATGCAGCTCATCTCTATCCTGCTCCACAGTTCTCACTCCCTTTTTTCCTCCCTTTATCTTGACATGTTTACTATTTCTTCTACACTGTGCTTCACTGAATAGCAGATCAAACTTCAAAGCAACTTTTAGTTTGAAATTTGTTTCCAAGCTCCTAAGCTATTCTTTTCCTGACAGCAGCGGATAAGAAATTGTCACTACCACTGGTGACATGTCATCGGGAGATACAGGAATAACAGATGGGCAGCAGTGAGATAACAGGAAGTAACTTCTTTAAGAGATTGTGTTGACATCACCAACTATGAGAGCAGAGGTAGAATGACCCCCAGAAGGGAATCCAGTCTGCTCAGGTCTTTCTGACTCACAGGTGTTTTTTCTTATTTATTTCCATACACAGATCATATGGGATCTAAAATTGTTTGAAGTTTTAAAACAGCTATGTTAGAATTAATAGTAACTATTAATGGGAATTAAGAAAAGGATGAATGGATTTAGTCACCAACTTCAGTGTTTTAAATGAGACCACTAAAATGATAAAATTATCATAAATGATAAAATGATTGCTAATGTTACTGGCATAACTCAATGCCATTAATAACAGTCAAGATTCCTTGATTGCAATGTGAGATCAATGGGTTATGACATTTTGATGACAGGCTGATGGATCTGACTTTCTAAATGAAGAATGATTGATTATGACTTCTGAGAAGTATGGCTCATTATCAGCATATCTAGGCAACTCTTGACACCCACTATACATAACATCTATTATGGAAAGTCAAAAGTCTTCGCTTTGGGTGCATGACCATGATTTCTGAGAAATTAATTGTTCTGCTTTCTGCAAGATACTACAGCATACTGCATAAAACAAAGCAGTGCCTGGTATCTACAAGGAAAGCAGCACAGAGGCTAAGAAAAGACAATGATTTTTTAGCTCTCAGCGCATTTCATATCTAACAGATGGTCCACAAGCCTATAAGAAAACTGAACTTCCTGATGGCAATAGGAAAATGATATAAAGCATGACATGAGCTCTATTTGCTGCATTTTATAAAACTCTATGAATTGTCTTCCAAACCAGGGGTGAAACGGAACCATAGGAAAACAGATTTCTCGATTTCAAAGAGAGCAGCATTGCTGCTAATTACATTTGAAAGTCCCCTGCTATGCTGTCTGTCATATTTTAAATTTTAAAAAGATGTGACAGTGTTTTATTTATAGTACATTACAGACGAATTCAAAGTTTTAGTCCAGGGTGTAAACTCTGTTGTGTGAAATAGCTGTACAGTGGATAATATGGATGCTATCATGGAGAGAATATTCGATGCAGGGAATTGTTATGGTAATAACATAATGCCTGAACTGTGTGGCCCAATGCCCCATTCTGGACTGAGCACTATTTTTGAAAGAAGCTGATATTACAGAAGAAATTGCTAAATATAATTTTTAAAAGGTATATTAAATGTGGTATGTTAACCAATGCATGGTGTTTTCTTGTCTCCTTCAGAATTCTTGGAAAAGATCTGGGTCACTGAAGGAAAATTAATCACAGCAGAAGTTTTGCTGCCAGACGGAGTTAAAACAGCAAATAGCTAGTGAAAGACAGATTTACCTGGGAGACAGAGCACCCAGCTACCCTCTGCTACGAGCCTCTGAATCACTAGATGTACATTACACGGGATTTCAAACAGGCATTTCAAACAGTTTCAAATCATCACATTTAACATTGTATTAATTTGGCTTGGGGGACATCATAATGTATTGATCTTCCATCTAGAACACTAAGACATTAGACAATTACAAGTTCAAGAATATTATTAATTCTGCCAAGTCTTGCCAATTATTTTGTCTCTCAAAGGACAAAGAATACAGAAAAGCTTCATACTGAGAAAATTACCATTTTTTTACAGAAAAAGAAAAAGAAAAGAAAAAATAATTAAAGGAAGAACTATTGTGAATAAATATTCTTTTAAACCAAGGAAGGATCAGCTGAAAAAGAATTTTTTCCCCTACTTGAAAAGAGTTGGTGTCTGGCTAAAATAAGGTGCCGGTTTTTCACACAGGGATTTACCTTGGAGCACTCCTAGTAGGAGCTGGACTTTCACGTGTGGGTCAGCTTTGGAATAGTCAAGTCTTTAAAATAGCTAACAATTACTTAATAAATAGTAACTCTAACCAAAGTCCTCTCTGCTTTGGAAGGTCAGTGAATCCTTAGTGATCCATGATGCCACCGTCTCAGGTCTGCGCCTGCAGAACCTGTGCCAGGATGATGCTGGAGGGGCGGCAATTGCCATTTCACGTGACAAAACAGGAGGTCTCTGCTGGATTTGAGAAGCCACATTCACATTCGTGGCATTGACTGACACGAGTCACAGTTTGCTCTTGCTCTGACCTGGCCCAAGCACACACGAAGAGCCCTGTTCCACTTTGATCTGTTCCTGTTTTATGTCTGCACTGACGGGGGCAAGTGATTACACAATTCACAGGACAATGGACATCTGTCCTGGATCTCTGTTGCTGGAACATCATCAGCAACACACAGAGTTTCAGTTTGTATAAATCAATGTAATTATGAGCTGGTGTTTTCAGGAGAGACACTGCATTGTGTTTTATCAGATCTTAAGAAATTTCCTAACGTTATGTCACCATATCATTGCAGACAAATCCTAGTAAGTAAAGATTGCACCGGGCCCTGAGTGTCAATTCAGAGTCATAGGACTCTAGGCTGCTATTTATTTAATTCAGTTTCTTTTCTGGGATAAAAAATAAAATTGCAAAATCTGCCCACATCTCAAAGATTTGATGTGATGAGCAGCTCATAATCTGCTGACTGAAGCCTTCTAAGCAGATGATTGATTATTGAATTTAAACTAAAATATTTCCTCATCCTTAATGGAGAAGTCTTCTACAATTTAATATTCTTCATCCTTAATGGAGATGTCTTCTACAATTTAATAATGGAGCTACAAGAATATTAATAGTGGGTTTAAAGAAAGTGCCCTGTGTATCTCCAGAATTCCCTGTTTCTTGTTGTCCAGCTGTGGCAGCATGAATGGGTTACAGAAGAGAACACTGTTCTCCATAATTTTTGACAAACAGAAAGAGGCTGAATCTGTTTACAGCAGCTCCAGCACTGGAGCTCCTGGAGAACTGCAGAGAGCTTGTGCTCCCCCAAAAGAGTTTGCAGGCTCCTCTTGCACCCCTTCCCTTCTGTTCCTTTCTCTGGCCACCAAACCATCCCCTGGGGGGCCCTTCACCTGCTGCCTGCTGTCACAGGGTGCACCTTCCTTCCAGAGCTCTGTACCTGATATTTTGCATAAGTAGTCCCTAACACAATGACAAAAATCTCCCCAAAAAATTGCTAAGATTCAGCCACGTGCTATTTCTCCCTGATGGCTTCCCTTCCACCTGCTACATATTAATTGTTTTTTAGTAATTCTCCTTTTTGGTTTTACTGTCGCTGGAATAATTCTGGATATGTTTTCTTCTGCAGAATCAATGAATCAATAGTCAGTGAAGTTTCTGAAATGTCTGGTCACGGGAGTCAGGTGCGGGTGGCTTCACTGTGCTTTCCAACATGAAATACATTCCTATGTGCCAGAAACTTTTAATAAAGGCAGATTTAGAGAAATCCAAAGTCTTCATCTTAGTGACTGGGGAAGCTCGTCCCCACATGGCCAGTTTCCAATTTTAGGAAGTATTTGGCTCTCAAACTTCCAGGCAAATATGAGCCCAGGATGACCAAAGCAGACACTTGGACATGCAGAGCACTTGGGACAATTACCTCATTGCCTTATTCATTCCTGTGAGGTGTTAACCCAGACACCCAGGAATGGTAATTTAGATGTCACGAGGAGTTATTGAACTCCTCATGTAAGAAAGATCTGTACAATTTGCTGTGAGTGACATCTCAGTGTCACAAGGGGGTGATAGCTGGATGATAATGCCACTTACTTGTTTCTTCCCCCATCAAAAAGAAGAAAAACCTAGAAAAACAAGAAAGTTCCCAACAAAGCATCACAGTAATTTGTTATAATAATGATTTTTTTTTTAATTTTTCAGATCGTAAGAATGTTTTGCACTTGGTGCTGTGCAATTGAGGAACTAAAGGTGACCCTTTCCTTAAAACGCTTTCAAAGAAAAAAACTACACTAGCCACAGAAAGATGGACTACCACAGTCCTGGTCAATATA
This sequence comes from Dasyornis broadbenti, assembly GCA_013397935.1. NCBI lineage: Eukaryota > Metazoa > Chordata > Aves > Passeriformes > Dasyornithidae > Dasyornis > Dasyornis broadbenti. The sequence goes on along the minus strand of VZRN01004661.1, from coordinate 1,994,764 downwards.
GTAGTCTGTGAGTTAAATATTTGCTCATTTGCATAGCACAAAATGAGTGTCAGTTCTGATTAACTGGGCTTGGTTTGAAAGCTGGAAGAGCAGCACTGCCAGCACAAGCTGGGGAGCAAGTCAGACAGGATGGAGCTGTGTCATTATCACAGGAGCTGGAGACAAACAGTAGATTCTGCTACGCAGGAAAGTAGTTCCTGCTCTCTCACCACCCTGACTCCCATCTTGTGTTAGGATGAGGGTCTGAGGACATAAAGAACAGTAGTAGTTTAAATTAAAACATAAAACTCTTGTGAATACAACTGGAAAAGTCTTTCACCACTGCATTGGTGAAGCAATCTGGAAGGAGTGCTGCTTCTCAAAGATGTAAAATGTAAGATTTGGAGAAGGACGCCAATTTCAGTTTTAGGGCATTAGCTCTTATTCCATGAAAATTCCTTCTAGCCCCTTATGCAGATCAATAAAGAACCAAAAGAGACGTAAATGGGCTACGTCTTAGGCCACCACTTGAGTGTTTCAAGGATATAACTTAGAAATGTGATTTTCCCCACCCCCCATCCCATCCCACAGAAAACTTGTGATTTTATGTGCTTTTTTATGCATGTATTAAACAAATGGCACAGCTGAATAGCTTTTCTTAAAAACTGGACATTCACCAAAAAGAAGTTTGCCAGCACAGACAATTAGGCTTTCTTCTTTTAACAATAGATTGACTGACTGGCACATTTGAAATGCGAGCGTATTTTTTATTCCTCCGTTCACCCTTTGAGCTGATAAACATGAACAATGGGAAACAGCTGGGACAGGAAAACATTTTAGTTTGTATTTTCAAAGCAAGCAAGAAATAAACCCGTCAGTGGGAGCCAGATCACATCTTCTGCCTTAGGGGTAGTCAGCAATTGGGGGGAAAAATACGATCCATATTTTTAATCAAACATTACATATTTATTAATGTGCAGCTGGCCTATTGTGTGCATGATTTTTTTCTTTAACGCTGCGCTGCGTCCGTCAGCCTGACATTGTTCTGTAACTGACATTACTCTATAAGGATCTGGAAATGCACAGATTTAATAGGAATCATTGAGACAATTGCTTTCTGTATTATTAGGTCTGTGTGACGTAGGTACCATCTGAAATTCAATTTTAGAAGAAAAATAAGATATTGTTCTATCAAGGCAATTTTGTGCACCTGTGATACAGTAAGAACATACACCCCCATGCTCCTATTTTCCTCCTCACTCATCTAACTTCACGGCCATTTAATGATATGTGCCACTCTTTTGTTAAAAATGTTTGGCCAAATGTATTTTGATGCTTATTGAGATTAAACTTTCAGTACATCTCCCTGGTAGCAAAGGTTGGGCTGTTCATTAGTTGGAGGTTTGGCCTTGTCAGGTTCCATTGACTGCTGGCTAAAAGGATCACTTTATCATCATTTGTCTGCAATGGAGACAGTCTTTATTCAGCCTTGATTCCTCTGGGGTCACAGCTGTCATAACTTCACTTGCTTTATAATGCAGACCCCAGTTTCACAATCCCCTTAGGTAATTGTCTAATAGATTCAGTTTACCTTAATATAGGTAATATGTTATTTACAAAGAAATACAAGGGGAAGGAAGGGACAGTATCGCTCAAAACATCCCCCTCCTAACCCACTGCTTGGGATCAATCATTTGGAAATTATGTTAAAACTCAGTTCTCATTTTGAACCCAAAAGGGAAATATACCTTTTTTTCTGAGTTTTACTCTGATCCTTCAACTGCAAATCTCTAGACTGAGCCCTCAGGCCTGGTTTTCTGCTGGTGAAAGTTGAAATAATTGTAAATTTTGATAAGGCTATGGTGTTTTGGGGAACAAGGCCTTCATTTGCCCTTACAGTTCAGATCCTGCACTGTGTATGCTGAAAACTATAGTTCAATTTAACTTGAAACAGTAAGCTTGACTTAAGGTCAATGTGTTAACCTTTTGAGCCAGAAATCAGCATGGGGAAGAATGTGCTGCTGCCTCCCCTTCTTGTCCAAGAGGGGCACCCACCTGGTCCTCTGAGGAGAGTCTCTCTTCTATGGAGCTCCTCCAGTTTTTCATCTCTTGACAAAGGAAATGGAAACGAGACTATTTTCCCCAAAACAAGGTCAAAGAATCAGCTTGTCTCCATTTGATTTAGTAAAACCTGAAATCTTCCTACAAAAAGATGGAAGAGCTCCATCACGAGCAAGTGAGAAGCCCGTTTTTGAGTGCCTTGGTAACCGAAGTGTTCCCCTGGCAGGTCAGATGCTGGCTATTTCAGAAATAAAAACAGCTTAACTCCCAAGAGGAGATGGGCTGAGCAGTTTCCACATTTGATCTTCTTTAAAATTCCCATTAAAAAACGAGGGGAAAAAAACGCAACTTGATTTTCACACTGATCCTACTGTATTTACAAAGTGCTGGCAGCTGCAGTTACTCTAAATAAGATATACTTCTCATAATTTGTATTTTGTATCTTTTAAGGATTACACAGAAACAATTGTATACTTCACAGAAAGTAGTTGCCACACTATGTTTTTAGTAGCCCTACCAATAAAGATTTGCATTTCACTATTTTTCAATAGGAAGAATGATGCTGCCAAAGAATCCATCAAAAGCACATAACAGAGACCAGATTTCTAATATAGAGCTGTGTAGGTCCAGACATATCCATCTTTGCAGGTAACTGCTTAAGGGGAGCAATTTCAGGGACTTTAATCGTTAACAGAAAACCTTGATGTAAGGTAAAACATAGCGAAAAATAAACACCTTGTGCTAGGAGTCTAAACTTCAAGAGGGAAGTTGTACTTCCCATTTGTGGAAGTTTGTGGACACTCAGATCCATGCAATGGTCCCACATCTTCTTCTGCAGGAGGCTCCAAACTCCAAATCCTCTCCACGATTCACTGACTGGTTATTTCTTTTTTCAAACTTTTTCCTGAATGAGTGTCTGTATTTTTGAAACAGAACATGTACTCTATCAATGCTGTCTTCTCACAGCAAAATTTCTTTCTAATTCCACTCAGTCATACCTTGTGTTTGAGCTTATGCACTAGCATGTGTTGAATTTCCCAGCTAATGTCTTAGCTAGAAGTTGATTTTCATTTCAGCTTCTCATTCAAAGACACAACTCATTGCACTGCAATATCTTAATTACAGTTGGCGTTTGATAAGTAAACAAGGAAATGGAGCCACAGTGTTATGGAAAGTTACCCTTTAAATATTAGCTTTCATTTATTTTTTTTAATATTTTTTTCCCAAATATCCATATAATAAATTAATTCAAAATAGCAAGAGATAAAATAAACACTACACAGGGGGGGGGAAAAGCAACAAAAATCCCCACAAACCCCAAAACGTTCTTTTAAAGGATTGCATAAAAACTGGATATAAATGCCTGTTTCTATGGGCACTGCTGCACCATCCATGAAAACAGTCTTGAAGACAGCTCATCTTACAAAAGAAAATGTCACCAGATATAGTGTTGATCATTAGAAACACTACAGTGCATTCGTCTGCTTGTACCCCACTTTGATTACTATACAGCAAAGATGGCCACAAGCACTCAGAAAGTTTTATTGAGGCTTAAATCTTCATTCAAATGATGTAAAGGGGCATTGAATGAAGATTTAGAACTCCATAAAGCTGCTTGGCAGTGTCTGTGGCAATCTATGCCACATAAAAACTGAAATGCTTCTACTTTCTTATTGAAACATTTCTACTGTAATTCTTTAATATTAGGTAGCAGCCACAGTGTTGGGACATTACCACATCTGGGAGTATTTCTCTTACCCAGGGCTTGCCTGCAATCAATTGTGCAGGATATTACAGAATGTTGATGTCTAGGACATAATGGAAGAGGAATTGTTACTGCAATTACATATTATTATGCTTTTCAGAAGATAATGTGGGTTCATTTATGTGAGTATTTTGAACCAGCAAATACCCTAATTGCTTACATGTCTGTTATAACCCTAAATCCAGTTGACATATCTGATGTACTGTTGCATTTTAATCTGGCCACTTGCACGTGTCCTCTTTATGATTTTCCTCTGACCTGCATGAACTGTGCAAACAAGGAACCACGAGTGTCTTGCATATTGCCGTTGCAGTTTTGGTCTGAGAGAACACCCAGGGGGACAGAGACACAGAGCACTGTAGCCAAGTGTACTTTTTCCAGGAATATAGAATTAGACTGTGCGAGAGCAGGGTAAGTGCTAATGATCTGATTATGCTATAATGACAAATTTATTAAATGGAGAATGTGTGTGTGTGTCCTTCCCAACGGGTTGGATTGACAGAGAATGTGTGGCAAAGTATTCACCCATTCACTTAAACAGAAAACAAAGGCAGATGATTAAGAAATATCAGTATTCCGAAGCAGCAATCAGACTGACCCTGCCAGGGAGTGAAGAACAGCAAGCCCAGCCAAAAAGTGCTGCAGTTGCCTCGTTATAACCGCAGGTTTATGGGCAGCATTTTTTTGCAGACTGTCCTGAGGCAGCAGGCAGGGACTGACAATAAGAGCTCGGTCCACGGAACAGCATGGTGCCCTGGTAGTCTCCTGTGCACATGGAGTGACAGAAAATGTTCAGAGAAGAGATGTGCTTTTATAAATTCCTGCTTAATAATCCACTAGAGGGAGCTTATGTATAACCTCTGCCAGGCCAATTATCTCAGAACCTGGTTTTGCATAATTAACAAAGATGAGATAGTTGTGAGAGGGATACCTGGACTGATGTTCTTTTCTCCACCTGTCATCTTGGAGCTTAGGAATGGCATTTCTGGAGTCTCTCTCTTCTATCCAGAAGAGCAATTTGCTTTTCTCAGGTGGAAGCAGAATTCTTGGCATCAGCTGGGATTCATCTTCATCGCTGACTCTCTCAAACCTGAGAAAGAGCAGTCACTGCTGCGTGAGGACTTAAAGCAAAAGCAAAACCTTTTAGCAAAGTTTCATTTAAGCTCTCCTCTGTCCTTGCCTGTTTCAGTTCTGACTGCAAAACAGTAACTCAAATGCTATGATTCCCACAGAAGAAACAGGAAAACTACCCGGATTGCAGACTTTGCTTCCTGTCTCTTTCAGTAGGACAAGGCTTTCAGCTCAGTGTTTGCCTGGGACTGCTTGCTTTCCAGCTGGAACCTGCCTCCTTTCTCTGGGAGACAACTGGTATAAAAGCTGGTGTCCTTGACAATATTTAACATGCAAACACCTTCAACTGTTTCCTATAGTGTTAGCTAATGAAAGACAGGCTTAACTCTCATATCAGAAATATGAACTTTAGTACTAGAGATGTACTTGCAATTACAATTCTAGCTAAATCTAGACATAACACACTTTCAAGCTGCATACCCACACAGTACAGTCTAAGTAGTCAGATACACTATCAAAAAGCTTATCATAAAACTTGAAATTGCTGTATCCTTTACACTCATTTTGTTGCCTTTTTTCTTTCTGTTTTTTTCTGTTGGAAGAGAAAACTTATGACTACACTTCAGCTGTCACCAGCTTTCAAGGTTATACTGATAGGAATGAGAAACATATTCCTAATCTGCATACCAATGCATTGAGAATGCAAAGGCAGGCTTTTTGCCATTGAATAGATGATGATAAGGTCTTAAGTCTTTTGAATTTCTTGTGTTGTACTTGTATTATCATATGATTTCTTAAGCCAAGAATGAATATGTAAATTTCTTGCCACTGACTTGCTCCAAAATAATGGACATTACACTTGCACAGTGGCAATTCAGAGTGTAAAATTGATTAATATTTGTTTTCAAAATGACATGCAATGATGTATGGATCCTTTTACAACTTAAATTAATACTTTAAAGAGATGAATGGTCTCTACAGAGGATGTTAAAGTTCAAGCTGAGAAATTTGCATATTTATATTACAACCAACTGATAATAATTGTTGAAACAGAATGTAATGTGGTTCGTTTTTCATTTTAATCTGGTTGTACTCAAACACAGGACCTCATTAACTTCCAGCAACTAATACAGCATTATCAGTCCCCATAAACCAGGCTTGCCTTGAATTTATGAATTTCAAAGACCATTTCCAGTGGTGAATCGCTGTTAAACACTGGGTCGGTCACTAGCAGGTGAACTCCATGTCAGATGCTGTAGAAGCATGAAAGTTACCTGGGCTGAAGTGCAGGAGAATCCCATGGCCAGGTGCCTACTTGTTGGCTGACTTTCAGAGCCAAAATTAAGGTGTGATATAAACATCTTGCCTTTGATGGCTCACCCAAAGACAGATTGGTTTCCTCTGAATGGCCAAAGTCAGGACATGTAACTTCATCCATTCCCAATGTTAGATAGCATTCTTTAACATTAAAAAAAATCCAAAAAGCAAAAAAAACCGACTCAACCAACCAACCAACCAACCAAAAAAAAAACCCCAAAAACCCCAAAAATGAGCAAGACATCTTTCACCAAGATATGAGTTTTGGAAAAGGAAAATGCATAACTTTTGACAGAGTAGACAAGCAAACTTGGATGATACTGAGGATACAACCCAAATAAATACTATCCACTTGGGTTTAAGTAACAGTAGCAATAGAATTAGCAGCATATCGCTTTTCTGAGGAGAGAAATGTAAAATAAACATGCTGTCAACATGTCTTACGTAGTGCATTATAGGTATTCGTGTACCAGACATATCAGGAAAATGTAAATCTCTATAGCAAGAAACTTCACAGCTCTGTGAATTTCTTGTTGTGAAATGGCTACTGAATCTTCTGATAATGGTGCTTATTCCTTTAGTACACTAGAAGTTGATGGCTGTAAAAAGAGGAAGCTTTGCTTACAGTGCACCATTGTCAACTGTTTTTAATTTCCCCCCATAAGTGTTGGTTAAAGGATGGAGTGAGCCATCTGTTCAAGAGATCTGCTCTGGTAGGATGGAGGAGCAAAAGTAGCTTTCCTTGAATAGTGTACCAGCCCCGAGTACCTCAGGACTCCGAAGGGCTGTCTGGCACTGGCAATAGCTGGAGTATGGATGCATTTGCAATCTCCTAACGCTATTCCTACAGGGAGGAGGGTAACATTCCTAAACTAACTTCCTGCGGTCCAAATGTTGTCTTTAGGCAAAGAGCAGGGCAGTTAGGTCAGCCCTATGAATGCTTTGTGCAGTACTGGGAAAGTCCCAAGAGGCTGTGAAAAGGAGAAGGAACGCTATAGAAACTCTGTAAAGAAAGTAAATGTGTACTTTGCTAATAAGAATAACAAGAACTTAAGTGAATGAAAAGCTCTAAAATGTCAATACGTGGCATTCTAAATTATTTCCTAAGAAGCCATCCAGACTTCTCATTATAACCTCACAAAAATCTTAAAATCTAAATAAAATAAAAGGGCAGGCAGAGCAGTGAAACCTCTTCTCCAGCATATAAATTTACCCATCCTATTTGCTGGTAACTAAATGATGACTAAATAATTGATTTTTCATTGTGAAGGGAACGTACCTTCCTACAGAGCTCTATAGTGGGGCCTGTGCTGTAACATATTCATAACTGACTTAGAAAAATGGAGGAGTGCACATGCTGGTGACAATTTATTATCTAGCAGAACGTTACCAGGACAGTGAAAACATAAACTGACCGAGACTTGGCGAAGAATCTCTGAGCAACATGGTGATAAAACAGCTGAAGAGACAAGATGTTGACAAAAGCAAACCTTGCACAGGTTGGGGGAAGGGAAGGGAAAACAATACCCCAAACCAGAAACACAGTATGCCACCCTAAATAATTTATTATCACGTAGCAAAGTGGGAGAGTAATTATGGACAGTAAACATTAACTCAATGCTTAGGTAAGGAATGGAAAAAACATTATTTATACACAGAACCCCTGAGTCGTGACTATTTCTTGGTGTTTGATCTCAAATGTGGTATTACACAATAACACAGAGAAAAATAATAATGACAACAATATTTTTGATAAGTTTCTGAAATATTAATTAAATAAGATTCCTTTGATTAGGAAAGGAAAGCTTGAGAAGTCTATAAAAACACACCTTAACATGGAAAAGGTGATTGGGGAATAAAAGGTTACCATTTCTCATAATAGTACATCAGTTAGGGAGCAATGTGGGAAATCACAAAACAGCAGGTATATAGAAATATATATTTCTTTACACGTTTCCTATATTATCCAAACAGACTTCCTTACTATATTTGGTGTGGGTTCAGAAGGTGACTGGAAAAAATTCAGATTAGAAATGTCCATCAGAGATTATTAAACACAATAATGCAGATCTAAACAGCAATCCCTGAACTCAAGATTGCTGGAAATAGTAAGACTGCCATGGGGAAGGTTTCATTTCACTGCTCCAGCCTCGTGCCTGTTTCTGCAAACATCTGCAGGAGCCAGTGTGGAGGGCAGGCTGCTTGCACAGAGCCCAGCCACTGCTGTGCTCCAGTGCAGTGAAGGAACGGCACAGAACTGCAACACAGGAGTTCTTGTTCTGCTCTAGTCTCAGCTAAGCAGAGCACAGAACATTTTGGTTTCCAACCCCACCGACCATACTGGCAAATTTTCTTCTTGTAGCAAAACTCTCTGCCAGTGAACCCGGGCTTTTGTAGTACAAGTTCTGGCAATCCTTACGAGGCAGTGAGGGAAGTTAAGCCATCAGAAATACATATTTACACGTGGAAATTGTTAGCAGTACTGCTCTTCTTTTCCCCAGAGACAGCTCCATTGCCACAGCCTCGAGAAACACATGCACACACACACAGACACAGAGAAACAATCAATAGATACTCCAAGAAAGCCCCTTACACCATGTCCTGCTGCACGGGTTTTGATAATATCAATCATAATTGAGTTAGATAAAATCCAGCTGACTTTCAGCATGCTGGGGTCAGCTGGGGACGCAATGCCTCACTTCACATCAATTACCACATATAGTAAGGTGGTGGTAAGCAATTCCATTTGATAGTTTGCAGCTATAAATAATTATATGGCAATAGCAGTAAAGTTGGCTCTTGGGCACAATACAGAATCATGAATTTTCATTTACTTATATCTCAGAAGCTGTTAGGCCTCCTGGTTTGAAATGTGAACCCCTGATTAGGTATATCAGTCTTTCTATTAATACAGTGTATGCAGCTGGTAGGTGCTTTTGAATGAACCCTTTATACTTATTCTTATTTCATGAGAATATTTTCATTGCAAATATGGCCACATGATATATAAATATTGATTAGAAATTGCTATGACAAAGCAAACTTGGTTTCAGTCTCCTTTATTATCATATTCCATCTTTCATTCAGTTTAGGGTCTGTCCCACCAAAGTCTCTGCAGGATTTCACTATGATTTTTTTTTTTACATGCTGTATAATAAGTTCTCGACAATTTGAAAACATACAGAGTAAAGCAGGTTTGTTAATTAGAAGAGTAAAGCAGCGTCACTTAAAGCAGATAAACTCCATTCCATGCTCCTGCATTATTCCTAATCTGACCTCATGTCTATGTCCATTCTGCCTCTGTTGACTAATGTTCTTAAAATTACAGGATACATCATAAAGAACAGCATTTTAAAACAAACAGGTGTCCAGGCAAAGCAGGAAGTACAAAAAATATCTGATTTTTTGGCCACCTTTCTGGGTAACAAAGATTATGCAATGCCAGGAAGCATTTAACAGTCAAGAACAGAAAAAAGATGCATCATCAGCAAGATGTTGACATGGGGTCTAGATTTTAGGAAAGAGTCTTGCTTTTTCTATCACTCTGATCTGAAGACCAATTGTGAAAACCATTAGCATTTTGAACAGTAAGGAAAATCAAAAAAATGTTCATTAACCTGAGAAAGAATTAATCTAAGAGAAAGTCTTCTAAACAGGAGGAAGATTAAGTGCATTAAGGATATCATAGCTATTTGAACAGGAGTCTATGATTTAAAGGAAAAGCAGATTACATGCACCAAAGGAATGCATAGTTGTCACTAATTCTAGATGAGTCACTAAAAAAGCATTTGAATATAAAAGGGAAGCCTTGCTGTATGATCAGGTAAGAACTGTATCCTTAATTATAATTTGATAGGACAGACCTAATTTTAGGAATGCAACCTATGTAAAAATTAGGCATCCATGGCTTTGGGAGGCCCAGGTCACAGCCCACAGAGCAGCATCTTGCTGATCAGAGAACTGGTATTTAGCAGCATGAATTGAACTGCAAGCAACAAGGAGCCTGATTTGTGTTCTCAATTGATGTTTAGCAGCATGATCTGAACTGCAACCAAGGGCGAGCTCATAGCCTTTCCTAGGGGGAGCAAATGGATAATTTCCAATCACATTACACAAAATATTTGCAGCATCCTAAATTAGATTGGAAAAGATCCCTAATTTTTTTAACATGATATCTGTAGAAGGAGAACTTTTCAAATGTGTTTTACTGCAAAAACCTGCACAAATGTAAAGGTTCTAGTGAAAAACTTACTCTAAGTGTGCCTTCTATAATTTTTCACATTATAAAAGGAAAAATCTCTGAAAAGCCATTGTGATATAACAGGTAGGTATTTTGTGGCTGTGTTTTTCCCTCTGTTCTTTCATTAATTTCTCTGCTCTGTAGCATGCTGCAATACCTGCCTGAGTTGTTTTTCCTTCAGCAAACTAGAATGCTCCCCAGAAAAACTGCAACACATCTTGATAAGAAAGGTATATTGCCGTGTGTCACAGGCCGGTTTCCTGATGTCACTGCTCAGAGGATACTTGATCACAGCATCAAGTTGTAATCCCTAGGCACAAGAAGTATCCAAGAATTTGGTGGCATTACCATGAACTTGGTGCCCTGTGCATCATCCCATTGGCACAGTTTTCCCTGTAAGTATGTCATAAATTTGATATTATCCCCCAAACATAATATTGCTCAATAGCCTCACAATTGAATATTTTAACTGCCTCCCATGCCAGTTTTGTACATTTTGTGTTTGTCTCGTGTTTTATTTCTTTAACTCGATCGCAGCCAACGGTCAATGTGAAGATCTGGCTCCCCGGCCTGTTGCCATTCCTCTGCATATTCATGAGCAAAATCTTTCCATATCCACATAGCAAACCTTTCAAAATGTCATAAAGAAGAAATAATCACCTTTTCTTTAAAATCTAACAAAGCCCACCAGAGCTGTGTTCTTTGTATAATAGTTAACATTGTCAGTAGTAATCAATTTATTTTGCTGGTAAAGACAGTATTCTCATGACAAGTCAAAGACCTTTGGAAACAGTACATCTGTGCCTGCTATTTAAGCACACACAGACACAAAGAAGCAGAATATATTAGAAACAAAAAATATGTCAGCTTGTATAATGGTCCCATTGTTTGCTCTACCAGAGAGGGATTGTGCCATAACATATGATGCTGAATGTGCTTTTCTTGTTCTCCAGCCTTCATAATAAAGTATTTGATGCAAATACTCTAATCACATGGAGAAGATGCGGATGTTAGCTGTCCTTCCTTTCACTGCTATCCCTGCTGCCTCAAGAAATATATTTTTATGAATGTTAAAAAACCCAAACATCAAATTGATAGAACAGTGCTTTAGTGTGTTACTTTTAATAGCAGGTGTTTGATTCACCCTTGGCTCCACATGAGCCCCTCTGCCAGACACTGGAACTACATCACGGCAATGTTCAGGAAATGGCACCTCTCTTGTGCCTTCTCCATTAAGCTCCTTAATTATTTTGTATAGGATAAACCAGAAAAGGTAAGAAAAAGGCCCAGAGACCAGCACACACCCTATACAAATGTATTAAATTTCTCCAAATAGCACTGTAACTGTGTGCAGTCCTGTGCAGCACTTCCTAATGGGTAGTGCCCACAATTTACAGAAAAAATGGGGTTTTCCAGAGTGTAGGAAGAGGCAGAATAGGTCAGTTCATTCATTTATAACAATTCCTCCTGTGCAGGGGAAGTCTTGAGCCTAAGGTGCAGCTTCAAATACACAAAGTGACCTTAAGTAGGAAGGAGCACATTGACCTTTAATTGTGCTGCATGGACCATAGAATTACCCAGTGCTAAAACAGCTTGTCCAGTTCAATATTTCTGTTCCTACTCACTCATTTATCAATGCTTGATAAAGAACAGGGAACATCTGCCCACAAGAGAAAGAAAAGGGCAGGAATAACTTTGGAGAGGATTGGCCTGTAATAAGGACTGGCAGCAGAAAGGAGTCACAGGTCCACCCCGGCCACACTCCACAAAGTGCCATTCTCTGTTGACAGGCAACAAACCCCTTGGCAAGCCTGCCCCTTCCCTGGCTGTGCTCACAGCTCTGCACAACTGGAAGCTGCCAATTTTTCTGTAATGGGAGAAAGGGTCCCCCATGAAACAAACAGGACAGGGATTCATTCCTTTATCCCAGCTTACTTTGTTGTAGTGCAGCTACACCACACTTGTGTCAGAAGTGGCAGCCTCAATCCTATCATACCTAGTGCTGCACGCCTCGTGTGTGGTGCAGGAGCTGCCTGGAAAACAGGAGGGTTTCCTGAGCTCTGCTTTGTGAGATTTAAATGTGTTCTTGCCAAGTTGTTTGGTAGGAATATCTCAATGCTTCTCTGCTTGTCTGGATTTGGAGTGAAAGGACAGAGCAAGCAAATGATTTTCTGTTTTCCCCTCCTGGGCACCCACTCATTAATTGGGCTGTTCTGTGCATGTCTACATGACAGTATTGCATACACTGAAGCAGCACGTGGGGCTTTAGAAAATCAATAGCTTCCATGCTGTATTATCAAATTTCATACTTTTTTTCTTATGGAAACTAAGGAAACTTCATGTGTGTGTGAGCCAGCCACTGCAGAAAGCAATAGTGCACCAAAATCAACTTTAAACCAGCACTGGTTAAGTAGAATAGACTAAATATTGCCTGCTGCAGCATGCAGCCAGTATGAAACAACCAGAAATAAAATCAGAGATGCAATTTAAAAACTCTGTTAAAGGTACCTGATATTATGCACTAGGTCCATGTGGCCATTATTGTCTGGCACGAGCAGAAGGGGCCCGTAGTGGTTTGTGTAAGGGATGGAGCTCCTCAGGACCCATTAACAACCTCAGCAGCCCTCCCTCCAGACACTGGGCTATGTAACAGAATTCCTACATCTCAAAAGCTCACTCTATAAACACAGATGAAATCTGAATATTCAAACCTTTGGCCCTCCTGCTGAGCACAGCTGAGCATGTCGACTTCAAAGCCAGAGAGGCATGAGAAAGGAAGCGCAGCCGGGTGGCACTGGGGACTGAGAGCTGGTGCCTGGCTGGGCTGGATGGCTCCGTGGGTGTGCTCTTAAATTGTGCTGCAATGTGCACAGCACATCTTCAGCTTTGCAAAAACAGACTCAGCATTTGGCTTTTCTCACACAGGGTCAAAAGCACCTAGTTATTACTTGACTGTTAATTTGCTTTTCAAAAGGCCAGGCCATCTCTGAATATACCACTGCTATATTATAACTGACTGTGAGTTAGATAAGAATTTAGACTGTGCAGGGAGAGCAGAGGTTACTTTGTGCTGGGGCCAGGTGCTTCAGGCCATGGAGCTTTTGAATCCTGGGGCATGTGGCTGGTACCATGCACACCAATCCCTTCTCACAGGTCTGTGCAGTGAGGCCAGGGCTTGAAGCTGCTGCTGGCCAAGGATGGAAATTCTGCTTCCTGGGGCACAATGAGAGTCAGGCTATACTGCAACAGCTAAGACCAGTGATTCAAATAAATGTTCAGGGATTTGGAGACCCAGTTGCAATTCCCTGTATTGCTCAATTTTGAATTTGCATCTTCTGCATGCCGAGCACGTCATCAAACCACTGGCAGTTCAGAGGATCGCTATCAGTAGTAGATCCTCAAAACTTAACACTGTTCTGACTTCCCTGCTCCCTGACCCATTCTTCACTAAAACAAAAGCATCTGTCCTCCAGAGCATTTCCCAAAACGGAATGTTTGAAATTTAGACTACAAGAAAGTAATATCCCTTTTGAGGGAGTAGGATGAGAAGATACTTTTGTCTTACTGGGGCTTCTCCTGATGCCTAGGGATTATATCCAGTGTTTTCATCCAGAATTCCATCCAAGTATCATTAGTGACACATCAACACATTCAAGTTCATCTCTAATGAACAAGCATGAAGGAGTCTGTGGGGCTTCCTTGTAAAAGTGTCCAAAAGTGTGTTTTTGGACACTTACAAGAGTACTGTTTCTTTCTGCAGGAGTGACCAGACATCTCCCACCTGAGCAGGACACTGCAAAGAAAACTATTTGTCTATTCTTTATGACTTAGGACTTTTAAATTGTTTAATTACAGTTGTTGAGGTTTTTCTAGGACAGTTCACAGCTTGCAGTGCTTGAAATGAACCACGTAACCACAATGCAGCCAGAGAGCAGCACTGCTGACATCCCTGGCAGAGCTATTAGAAGTTGCTGCCTCTCAGGGTAAGATCGATTTACTCTTCATCTTTTAGAAACACAGCCTGAACTGTAATCTGTTTGGTTTTGGTAGTAGATTTACTTGTTGCTTCTTTTATCTTTAATGGGAACATACAAACACGTTTACCTTTGGGTCACTCACAATTTCTGTTCACTCTCTGAGCTCTCAGACTGATTCCTGTTATGCCTTGTTAGGCAGTACTTTTTAATTATCCCTACTGCAAGGCCCATTCTAAAAAGATAAAATTGTAAAAGCATTTGTGCAATCTATGCCCAAGTATCTCAATATGCCCTTGTCAGGCTGTAATAGCATCTTTGCCTCTCACTGAGTGCAGCGGCTCTCTGGAGTTTAGATGGTAGCAATGGAAACGTGGGCTGGTAACACTGATAGGTTCCATTTTCCACTGTCAGTGAAAGCATTTTTATTAAGCAGATATGTTAAAAGTGAAAGGTTTTCAAGAACACACCACGAGGTGTGTTGCAGTTGGGAAAGCCATCTATACATCGACAACAGGTGCAGAAGTCCATCCTCATGGATATCTTTAGAAAATATAGATCTGAGATCAACCTTACAGGCCATTGTATGTCATATGCATGTCATCAAAACCTCAGCATGGATCTGGCAGTAAAAATACCTGGTTGCTATTAAACAAAAAGTGAGGTGATGATGAGAGTTTTTCATAGTTCAGCATGTTGCTTATTTTTTGGATCAGTGGTTTGGGGCTGGAGGTGTAGGAGCAGGACAGGAAGTCTCATTTCAGGCCCTGATTCTGAAAAGTTTCAAACCTTAGTCTTACTTAACGAAAGAAGTTCTATGTATGAATTACACATGTGCACAGCTATGTGTGAACTCTGGCACTACATATTTACTCGGTAAACCACCTAGCTGGCAAACAGCTTTGACTCAGTATAGCATAGCTGCACCTCTAAACTGCACCAAAATTTGCTATAATCAAGAAAGATTCCTTGGCAGAGATTGTTTTAATGAAGAAACAGCCAAAACTTCAAGATCTGGCGTAAAGGGACTTGTATAACAAGCACTGAATTGCAAGTAAAGGTCCTGGGCTGTTCCAAGGAAGACATAGAGCAGCTTTTTACTCCAATTCCTGCCCACCTTATTTGTTTATCCCACCAAGACTGAGCACAACAAACCGAGTCAGTGTCCAGAAGCACTGCTCCTTTCCCAGCTCCAGCACTCAGTAGCTCTAATGGAACTCCATATCATGGACTGTGAGATTTGATGAGCAGTAGAAAATACATTAATAATGAAGGATCATTCTTTTAGCATTATTTCCCATTTTAAAAGGAAAGAAAGGAATCTGACAATCAAAGTAAGCCTGCTATATTTCCCTTGTTCCAACAAATGAAACCATTCTTATACAAAAAGATGAATTAATAACTCCTGTGTATCAGCATCAGAGATTTTCTATGAAAAAAAAAATAACCCTTTTCCATTTGGATTGTGCTGATAACATTTATTTTTCTCTTTCCATCTGGAAACCCTGTGGGTATCATGAGAATTGTAGCGAAGCTGATTGGGGTCATGTGTGAGGGCACTGGGATCAGAGCCAATGTCACGTCCAGCCCCCTGCAGCTTCAACAGCTCCCAGAGAGAGTGTAAGTACAAATCTGTGGCATATTGGGAAATGAGGGTGGTAATAGCTGAGGTCAGTGGCCAGAGTGTTTCAAATAGCCTTGGGAGCAGTGATTGGTTCTTAACCTGCAGCAGATACATTGAATGGGGTTTCAATAAGGAACGGTGGTGTGTCCTGCAGGAATGGTGATCTAATCCTGTTGCTTTATGAAAGTTGGGTGCAATCATAGAAATACATGAACCTTGCAAATCACATGGAGAGAGCCTTCTGTGCTCAGCTGGCACAGAATTTAGAACAGCAGATCTCATGCCTCTGGTTTATTTATTTGTTTAGCAGGATTGCTCAGAAGAAAATTAGAAGACAATTAAATCAGTGTTTTAATGATAGCAAGACAGAGTTTTCAAGTTCCTCAAAGAAAGGCAAAAGTGACAAACATCTATAGCAGTAGGCTGTGGATTTCCACACCCTGCTCTTGCATTGTCCGAGACTGAAAATTATGTGGAAAATGCACTGTCTATGCTGCATTTCATATAATAAAATAGGAGTTGGTTTTTCACCCCCAGCGCAGTCTCTGCCTTAGCTACACACTGCTCCCATGTTAAAAAGGCTGGCACAGGACCAGAGCACTGCACCAGAGGAGACTGCTGGATTTGTGGCCTAGACGGCAACACAAGGTAGCAGAGAACTTTGACAAACATCCTTTTCTACAGAAGCATCCAGAACCACCATAAAAAATCTCTGAGGAGAAAACAGTGCTGAGTAGCAGATGCCTTCTAAAACTGCCCCAAGAGTTCGACTGCTTTGCCACACTTGAGTGCTCAGAGCACACCTGAGTGCCTGAGCTGCAGGTCACCAAGCCCCTGGGAGACATGATAAAGATGTGTCTGAAAGCCCCCCTCTCTCTACCTCACAAACTCAGCACGAGTACAGTGGAACACAACTTCTGCAATGACAGCTGCAAGAGTACCTTGTGCTCCTGACTTGGTTTCATGCTGCAGTCCAGCAGCTGGAACATTTCGAGTGGCAAAACCTGATTCTTTCGCACCTTGGCCTGAGAGCGTTCAGTGTCCCTTGGAGGAAGGCTGGCTAAACACCCAACTTCTCAACAGCAGTGGTTACAGTGAAGCAGATACTCTTTGACTGAGGTGGAAATAAATGGGTGTGTAACCCTGCAGAAGGAGGCATTTATCTAATGAAAATAGTTTGATAGCTTCAATTGACAGTGGATTCTCTGGGATAACAAGCCTGAGTGGCTGGTATCATCTCCAAAGAGGGTACATTCCAAATTAATCTTGAGCCCATGCAAAGAACCACAATTCAACTATTCATCTTTCCAAAGAGGTGATCGTTTTCATCAGATGCATGTTGGCATGGGATGCACTTAGGTCATTTGATCTGTCTCAAACCCAACCCTGAAGTCACTCAGTGCTTTTAAGGTGCTCTTTCAAAAAAATCTCTTATGTGCTTGTCACTTTACAGTTTGGTACATATGTCTGTAAACATGTATTATATATATGTCTGTATACATACATACATACACGTGTGTGTGTGTGAGAACAGACATTAACATCTATGCTTTAGTTCAGCACCTGCACTTTTTGCCTCTCTGAAAATACAAGTTGCTGAAGGAACAGATCTCTCTTGGATCTTTCTCCACATCAGCAGCAACTCTGCACTGTTACACCTCAGTGCTTCAACAGATGAACGTGTCTCCTGGTGAAAAGTCCAATGCCCTGTTATTCAAAGCCGGAGTGCTGTTAATCCCATGCTCTCAGCTTGTAAACAACAGTAAAATCAGTAGACAGCCTTCAGAAAAAGATTCTCTCATGCTAGCCTCTTAAATTATGTCTCGACTTTAAACTGTGCTTGGACTGTGAAACCATATATACATTGCATAAGGTGAAAAATTCCTTACAATGTTTTAAGATTTCCTTATAATAAATCAGATTCTAATTTAAGTATTTATTTACTCACTGGGTTTGCATAAGGTTAGGACAGATGGCATATAGAAAATGCAATATAAAAATTTATTGCCTGATTCTTAGCATGTAAAAGCAGATTCTAATGGGAGTATCATAGACTTGAAAATGAGCATGGATACCTACATGCAAATAGGTAGTGGGGCAGTACTTTTCCACTGTGTTTATTTGGTACACTCATTTGATAAATATGGCAAAATCTGAGAAATGACAAGGGCCAAAACATTCTTCACATGTGTGAGCCAACCAAGCAACTTCAGCCAGCCAGGGAATGTGGTCAGCACATATGTGATGAGCTTCAAAAATGTAGAAATCCTATAAACTAGACCAGAAATTCTACTGCCAGATTTCACTAGGTTTAGAACCAAGAAAGACTCTTTGAACAAAAAAATGCTTCGCTGATTAGTTAAAAGTTGCTCCAGCTCCTTCAGCTTAGGAGGATAAAATAACAGTGCTAATATATTTTGCCAGGTATCTTTCACCTGACAGCAAGCTTTTGAGTTCAACTGTTCTGTTTCTCTATTTATGAAATTCATCTCAGAGTTGTAAGAGATCTCTCTGCAGATTATGAGAAATGCCTGACTTGTTCTTCCTGGGAAAAACAGCAGCTTCAATGCTACCAGTGATGAAAAAATTTACATTTTTATGTCTTACAGTATATCCATGAAAGAGAAACAGACGTCTTTGAGGGGAGTAGGACCAAGCCAGCTTGCATTGAGTGCAACTCCCAGTAACAATGCTTTGGGTTCCTGCTGTTAGGAGCTCTCAGAAACGAAATGGTGAATCCAGTAAGGCACTGTTGCCCTCAGCACCCAGAGGGACATGGGACACCCTGGAGCTGTCCGAGATCTGCTGTTGGAGGCAAACTGTGCCCCCTCTGGGAGCCCAGCAATGGCAGAGGTGTGCACTGGACTTCCTGCACTGGCCAAGCACACTGAGGAGAGCCAAACTTTCAGGTGCCAGGTACAGTGGAGTCAGTACCTGTATTGTTTCAAATTCTCTTTTTCCACACAAGAAGCCTGAAAAATCTGCTTACACTGAGGAGGTCCAAATATCCTATGCTATCCCTGGGTTCTTACTACCTTTCAGCTGTCCTATTCTATTCCAAGCTCCCCCCGCTCCACTCCTGCTCCTTCTCCAACAGTTAATATGTTGCATCTTATTTCATGCTGTGACACCATTAGTGGAACCTAATCTCCTCTCTAAAGTAGACTATTAGTGTTTGGTTGGGGCCACTTATGAGGTCATACGCTCACACAGCACTTATCTGAAGTAAATGCCTTGTAGCTAATCAGGAAAAGGTAACATGCCATCACCCTGCCCACAGCTTCCCAGCACCCAAATTCCACTCACTTACAGTGAGAGAAACCCCAAGCAGCCCAAGGTTTGATTTTTCCTTTTACATGACAGAAGCCATAGCCCTTAAGTGACTAGGATGGAATGAGAAAGGAATAAACAATTAGACAGGGCTGCTGGAACAAATCCTCCTGTTTCATTTTTCTTCTTCACTTGTCTCAGCGGGAGTAGTTTTACCTCCTATTGACACCCATTGTGCTCTTGGCTGCTCGCTACGATGCAGCTGTTTTCTTAATGCCTATCAACCCTCTCCCTTTTTACGATACAAATGTGACTTGTTAATACAAATGTTGTTGAAACCTTAATAACAATGAGTCCCAGTTGTGATCAATGATATTGCACCTTGGCAAGGGAATGTATCAATGCTTATGGATTCATTTAAAAGTCATCTGCACAAGGCTGCCAATTTTTTATTTTAAAAAATTTCCACATAAGAAATACAACTGCACTATCAGACTGATGTTTCTAAGTCTTCTGGGTGCAGTAACACGGTATTACAGTCCTAGTATTTCCTGTGATACCCACTTAGTCTCAAATCTACCATTTTCTATCTGCTCCAGAGACTACATTTAAACAGAACCTCAGTCTTCCAATGAAATTTTCAAACTCCACTTACACTCAGTCCTCTTAAAAAATACTTTGATGCACCTGTTCTTCTCCAAAGGTACTTCCAAGGAAGCCACATGGTTCTCAGTGCCAGTATTGTTTCATTATCAAAACCTCAGCTCAAACCAAATGTTGTCACCACCTAAACACCAGCTGAATTGTCTCTGGACTTAACTGAGCAGTGTGATAATGTTATTTCAGAAAGGACATTACCCATCAAAGCTGTGTGTAATAATGGCCACACCTCAAAATGCCATTATGTTCAAAAGTAAGTACATCATTTTTAAAGGTGACAGACTGGTTCCTCTTTCTTTACGGCATCCTTGTATGGCTGTTGGTCTGGTCACGTCAGTAGCTGTATGCTAGTGCAAAGTGATACTGGATTAAAAGACCAGGAGTGACGAAACTGAATAAAGATACCCGTATATGTAACTGACAGGGTGCATAATCCATAGAGAAGTGTTGTTTTCAGAGGAGAAACAAGCTTGAGGGACCTTCATTCCTGAAATATTCTCAGTTCTGGATCAGGGTATCCCAAGTCATTTCCTACTTAATCCACTCAGCCAGAGCCATGATCATTGGACTATGTAGGGATCAGTTTGCCCTGGAGAATAAAAGCTTTTGGTGTTCAAAACATGAAAGCTGAATCATTCAGAAAGTGAGCTACACTGCTATTGTAATTCTGAGTAGAAGAACCATGCAACACAGCTGCTTTATGCTTCCAAAACTGTTTCCAGTGTTCCAGTGTCATATATTCCTCCAGATCATTACACTCTCACATGAAACTAATCAACATTACAAATTGAGATTAATCTAGCAAACACACTGTTTCTCATTAAAAAATTATTAGATTCCATTACACTGTTTTAAAAATCCACACAGGGATTAGCTAG
Organism: Dasyornis broadbenti; assembly: GCA_013397935.1. NCBI lineage: Eukaryota > Metazoa > Chordata > Aves > Passeriformes > Dasyornithidae > Dasyornis > Dasyornis broadbenti. The sequence goes on along the minus strand of VZRN01004661.1, from coordinate 1,973,925 downwards.
AATTTTGACAAGTGTCAACCCCAAAAGCAGGAATAGCTACTGATGCCTGATTTATAAGTCTTCAGATTTTGTACCTTTGTAATGTGAACAATGGAGTCTTTTTTGGACCTTTGGTTTGTGCTAGGACTCTGAGTCACTGAATATTTTATGGTATTCAGTGAATTACAGTATGAGTCATTCATGAGCTTTCAAGTATTTTTGGAATTGTGTTATTTTGCTTAAAATTGCAGAAAAATCGACTAGAAGAAGTGCTAAAAACCGCACCACTGTAGATTTAATAAGATCACGTGGTGGAATCAGAGCATATACACATCAGCATAAAAATTAATTTAAGCAAAAATTAGGTCTACAAAGGAAACGAGGGATTCAACAATGAATTGTTAGAGAGTTATTGTATTCTGAACAGGACCCATTTTACTGGAGCTAGTCATGGCTGCCAAAAAGTTCTTGCCTCAGATGCTCTCCGTGCTTACAATACTTATTTCCATACTCTGCTGCAGTTCACCATTTCTACAGCGTTCTGCAGACGTGCAAGATTTTTATGAGCACTAAATGATTAAGAGCTTGATTGTAGGGACATCAGACACCATTTGAAGGGCACGACCAAAGCCAGTCTCCATTGGTGAGGTCAGTGAAGAAATAAATCCCATTGAAAAGAGTCAGTCCTACTGCAGTCTAGGACACAAACTATTCACATTACTCCTAGTGTGAAAGAGTGAGTATTCTTAGATTTACAGAGGGATTATTTTTTCTGGTGTGGTTTTTTTTTTTTTTTGTGTGTGTGTGTGTGGGTGTTTTTTTGGTTTGTTCATTTTAAACAGTGCCTAAACATGTTATATGCCATAAGGAGTGACTTCAGTGTAAGGACCTGAATCACCAGCATCACTGGGAGACAGGAAAAATAAACCGAGCTTTACACAAAGCACACGAAGAGCAGTGGCAGAACCCTGAGCTCACCACCTTGTGCTTGTGGTGACCATCCAACACCGCTTTTCACACAGGTTCAACCTAAATGACATTTAGTCATGGTTCTCTTGTGCAGAGATCAGTTTTGGCTTTCTAGCAAGGCTGAATTAAAGCCATTTGGAGAAATAATGGGAAGGATTGTGTCAAAATCTGGAAGTTTTTCCTCCATTGAGAGCCAAAGTTCTTGTGTCACAAGACTTTGCCTGAAAGAGAAAGTTTTCTTAGATGCATGACTGTGTTGACACTCTTATTCTTGCTTGAGAGTGGCTTTTCATGGTTTTTCTGAAACTCCTTACTAAGCAGTATAAACTAAGTCAAATAAGAATGGGCTCATGGGGCTTCTTTGGATGGAACTAACAAATTTACACTTTAGTGAATTCTGAACAAACCTTCCCAGAATACACAAGATATTAGCCAGTGAGAAATTCACCATTTCTCAAGCATTTGTTTGTCAGTGGGACATCAAATGGACGGGCATTCCACAGTGCTTCCTGCAAAGGGAGCAAGAGGTAACTGTGAAGCTGGTTCCAAATGCCCTTCACTGTTTCCAAGTCTCCGAGTGATCATGGGATGAGAGATTCTTCTAGTGTGATGCTGTGGAAAAGACAGTCACATTCATCCTGTCCCAAACAATTTTAATAGCTTTTCCTAGTGCGTAACTCCTAATCTGCTGCTGACAAGTGCCATGCAAGGGAAGGACCTCTCTTCCCATGAAGTTCATATTCTGCTGCACACCGCAGCGGAGAGTCCAGGGCCCATGAGAGTGGCCATTCAGCTGCTCGTGCATGACTCTCCTAAAGTAGGAGAGTGTTAGGTGTTATTAATAGAGCAGTAGGTATGGTTAATAGGTATTATTAGTACTAGCAGGGCACTTTGCAGAAAATATTTGACCAGAATTCTGCGGTTGGTCAAAGTCAAAGAAATATTCAATATGAAATATTTAGAGTAGGTCTTCTGTTGACATGAGAGGAAGCAGGCTATGGGTAAGTTCTCAGCTGGCTGTGGAAATGATGCACTGTACGATTCAGAGCAGAATGTATGCCCATCATCATTGGTCTGATATGGAGGGAATAGCAGGGAGTGCAAATGAGGTGTATTTGTAAGTCAATGGTAACATGGCAATCATTATGCAAACTGATTTTTTTAATGAAAAAAAAGGTAAGAACTCAAATTGTCTTGATACAGAAAATTCAGCTTTGGGAAAAGAGTTTCTGCACACAGCTTCGGTACCTAGCTGACAAAAAAACTGAGGGAAAGGGTTTGTCTGTCGCTAGAAAATCTGCAAGACTAAGATTGTTGCTTGGACTTGAAACTCCTTCCTGTCATGCATGAATGACAAGTGCCACTTGCAGTAGTTTTCTATTCTCCTTTCTGAGAAATTTGAATTGTGCTCCTCCAAAGAAAGAACTGGCTGCCCACTCACATTCACAGCTACAATAAGTAGAACTTCTACAAACTTCCTTACCATAGTTCTTGTTTGGAGGTAAATTCTCCCAAGTTCTAGAAAAATGGCTGCTTAAAAAAGAAGAGGCTAAAGATAAAGGGGAGCTGGGGAGCTACTGTTTCAGATGCTGCCCTATCAAAGGACGGCATGAGTTAAACAGTTTTTCATAAGAAGGCAAAGAAAAAAAGAAAAGGTGTGTGCATCACTCAAAGATAGAGGAGAAATCTTTTAACATTTTGGAAGAAAGGCTGTCTATATTTCTGCTGACATTTTTTCTCTGAGCAGAGCTAACAAAACAGCATTTGTCTCAGTCAGCCTAGTACATCATGTAATTGTATCATTCAAGCTTGTTTCAGGTACGGGTTGCTTTTCCATTAATTATATTCCATGCACATGTATACATATCAGAGCTGTTGGGATGTCTATTTCTATTAGTTTAACAAGCCCCGGTATTAATGAGATTGCTCTATAATTGAACCTTTTCATGGGTCCCTTGGTGATGAAATTATGCTAATCTGAATCTGCAACCACAAGGCATCCATCATACTTGATCAAATAGTAAACATCAACAGTGATATGCTGGGCGTGCAAATGTGCCGTTAATTATTACATAAATGAACAAGCCCCATTATTTCATCTTTGTATTCATGCAACTTAATAAAATGGGTGAAGACAGGGTGTATCAGACCTCCACTATGTGGCAGCATGGTCCACTTAACAGGAGCATGAGCTTGTAAATATTGTTATATCTTGAGGCCTGATACACTCTGTGTGTATAAAAGAGGAAAGAAGGGGGATATATTTCATCTGTCTGAGTCACTTTTGTGGGAAACAATGATACTGATCAATTACATACCTTTAAAAGGGAAAAACCATCTGATTTCCCTGCTGCTCTAGTAGTTTGGTTTTAAAACCTGTGTGGATAGTGGATCACGAAGGGTTTTAAGTGAGAGATATATCTCAGACTGTCTGAAGTGGAATGATTTATATCAACGTCAGAAAATGTTTGTAAACTTAAGCAGATAAGATCTTCTGTAACTACAGTTACAAAAATAAATGGATTTGCAGATTGCCGGTGCTGCTGCAGGCATCACTCCTCAACGATTTTCACACCACACTTAAAAAAAGAAGTAAAAATTTCAGGCTGCTGTTAATCAATAACATGAGGAGGATCAGAATTGCCACAGTGCAAGCATAAACATTAATATCATTTTTTTGCCAATGTTTTTTATTAGCTGCACTGTACCATGTAACTGTCTGAGCAAGTACCACATTTCAATGCAAGTTGCTTTTATTTTTGCCTCAACATGTACAGAGGTAAACAGAAATTAATAGGAGAATTTTATTTTGTTTGGTAGCATTTTTGTTTGACAAATCACAACCCCAATATTTATCTAACGACCAGAATGTTCTTCCACAATTTCTGATGAAGGAAAAACACGTTATATGAGACCTTATGAATATGTTGAGCAAGATATGTGCTTCACTGATGTGAAATACATTGGTGCCAGATGTCACGGACCAATTTCTAAAAAAACAAGATCAGTTTTGCTTTCTGAACATGCTTCACTAATTTCTATATAGCAGTATGTTGTGCTGATGATATTAAATCTACTTTTTAACCCAGTTTGACTCATACTTTGCCTCTGCCTTTTTAATCCTCAACAGAACTATTTTAAACATATTTGTGGAAAAACTTTCTGTAAGCAATCAACTTATACATTCAATTAATATAAAAACATAGGGATATCTATTATTACTTTTCATAGGAGAAACATATAATTCAATAGAGGAGCATTTGAAAATATACACAAATATACATTCAAACATAGTTTGAAATAAGTTCCCTGGATTGATGCAGTCCTGGGGCAATGCAACATACAGGACTGCATGCTGTTCACTCCAAACTGATTCTGCTGCTGCTAAAATCAAGATAAAGGCCCTTGTGCAGGGCTTGTTCCAGTATTTATGTTGCCTATATACGCAAGTGAACTACAAAACCTCAGGCTGATTTAACAAAAAATCATAAAAATATTCTTGTTAGGACTATTTAATAGATTTTTTAAAACATTCTCATTGGGCTTCTGCTATTAACATTCTTATTGAAAAACATTCCCATTTTAAAACTGAAGTCCTGATGCTTTTGGATAGATAGTAACATAGAAACAAGAAGAAAGTGAAAGGGCTGCTCCTCTGAGCTCCCAGGCTTATCATGTATTTATTCACATCCTGTTAATGACATTTTGCATTACTGAGATTGACCCAACTTCCCTTTATCAAAATTGAATTGTTTTGAGATATACACAAATTATCATCAGAGTTTCATATTACAGAAAAAAAAAAAACCTACAAAAAGTACAAAACCACACTCAGTCTTGCAATTTCTTCCCTTTTCAACATTTGTCAGTGGAACTACACAGGACTGCTTGTTCAGCACTCCTTCCCGAAAGTTCCACATTCTGGTGCTTCTTACCTTTTTCACACGATCACCACTGCTCATTTCAGCAGCCTGACTCCGTTTCAAACAAGACCAGTGTCAGGCACTTTAAGAGATTGTTTCCATCCTTCCTTTTTCTTGTTTTTGACAGCATTGCCTAATGCTCTGGTTTCCCTCAGACGTGCTTTTGTAACTGTCTCCTGCTGAATCAGCGGCCTCTGTTCCTGCTGCAGCCATGCCAGCCACACCAGGTTCACTCTGCTCTGTGACACCACCTGGGAGTCCTAGACCAGCCAGAGAAGCCCTGTCGTTCCAAAAGATTAGCCATCGATTTGTCAAGGGACACCTAAGATGCTATTGCCCTTCATTTTTTTAAAATTTAGCGAAAGAATTCAAGCAGAATCAAACTATAAATATTTCTACTAAAACCAGAAAACCTTAACCTAATTTGCATTTCTATTATTATTATTATTATTATTAGTCACCATTCCAGTTTGTAAGCCTGATAATATGTTAATTTTATGATATTCTTACCAGGGGTTTGATTAGCTGCTTGGCTCTCCTGTTTTTAGAAGTCACTTCTCACAAGATTTGTCTCCCATGGCACTCACCCTTTCCCATGTCAGATAATACATTTTCAAATTATGAATGACAATGAAACAATTAAAGCCACTAAATTAACGTAGACTTCAATCCTTTTACTTTTCATCCATTCAGACTTTCCTAAATAAGTTTTTATCTGCTGCTCTTATTTCCCAGTCATGGAAGTCTTCCCACTGGGGCCTGATAGCAACCTTAATCAAATTTATTATTAGCAAGCATTTATAATCTTTGATCTTTTGCTAGAAATTCAGAATTGTTTCTTTTCTGTGTATTCAACATTGTATAATAATTTGGATATGATATTTGCTCGGTTTCCCTGCTGACAAGTTTATGTATTTGAATGTAAATTAAGAATGACCATAGAACACGATATTCCTTGTTTCAAGCGTATTTCTACATAAATCAATTCCCTTGTGTCAAGGATACCCCTCTGTACTATTAAAATCAATATAGTCCTGATCCTTTCTTGATGGGAGTTCCCAAACCAAGCAAACAAACAAGTACAAACAGGAAAGGCCAACACTAAAATTTAAACCCAACTAAGGTTAAGTAATTCATGCAGATTTGCCAAAGTTCGTATCATTGAGAAACTCTCAGTTTGATATTTCAGGACCAAAATTCACATCCCTTTTGGTTTTCTGTTTCTGACCAACTTATCTCATAAAGCTCATGACAAACACCAGATTTGAAGCTTTTAGTCACGTTATAGGAATTATACTCCACACAAAACAATTAGCATTATTTCCCAGACAATCATGGATCCATAGGAGTGTTAGCTGGAAGGAAGCACTAGAGGACAGTCAGACCAAGCTCCCACTCAGACAAGGGCTGCTGTCAGCACTGAACAGCCACATCTTCCTGCAGCTGACTCTTGGAAACCTGCACAAACACAACATGTCTGAGCAGCCTCGAATGCCACTGCTCATGATAGAAATAACTCATTAAATTTGTTACATATTCAGAACAACAAATTTCAACGATCCGTAAAGATCAGGGATTTACAGGTGGTCTCGAAAGCTAAATGTTCACCCTTTTTAGATGTGGCCGGGCGTACCTGATGGGTGCAGGTATCACAAGAATTTGGTCCATGTCAGCTCACAACATTCACACCAGTGCACAGCATTGCTCTGCAGAGCGATAATGAGGTGAACATTCAAGGTACTCAAAGTCTGTTGATTATTATTCCAAAACTCCTGAAGGAGATTTACTTTTGAAACCTTCCTAATGTTTTGTGCCCGTCAATACCTGTCACCCACCTTTTTCTGGATGAATACCTCTCCATCAGTACAACCGAGACAAATGAAATGCCTGTGGATATACACATGCATTAAATAGCTTTGCATGCCCGGAATCACTAAGGGATGAGAGGATTGGCCAGCCAGAATAAAGCACAGAAATGGAAATCTCAGATGAAGGGTTGATGTCATTGTTCCAGTGATATTCCAGGGGGAAAGCTTCTTAAATTCTAGCTGAAAACTCTTGACACCAGTATCTCAGAGAACATATATACATATATGTGTTACACATGTATGTATACATGTATGTGTTTGTATGTGCTCATATGGCCCTTTGTCTTTCTTGTAGCTACAGAAATAAAGTAATTTTCTTTCAGACCAGCCATGCTAACCTCACTGTCCCTGCAGGAGGATTCTTACCAGAAAGCAACCAATGTAGTTTTAAGTCAGAACTGGTATCACTACTGTAGAGCACAGAGTGAAAAGACAGACTGCAATGTTTTCCCAGGAGCAGCGTACTCAGCACTGCCCACAGACTGGCCAGCTGCAACCTTTTCAGCATCTCTCTTTGAAGGGGGAAGGAAGGATAACTTATTACCCCCAGATAAGGGCTGTATAGACATTTCAGCCCAGAAATAATTGTTACAAGCTAGAATTGAAGGAGTAGAGCTCTAACTGCTGTGACACAGATATCAGCACTGTGTTGGGCAACTAAGAAAACCATGACCCTCAACAGTTTTGCAGTGGAAAATTGCAACTTCCCTCTGCTGAGCAGAAGCTACGTAAAGATGATACTCAAGGCGCACAACACAGTCCAACAATCAAAGATGATCAGTCAAAATGCTGCCACTCACCTAATGTCACCACAGCACCTGCAGAGTCTGGAAGGTGCTAAATTCAGGCAGTCTCCAAAGAGGATTTCAACTCCTAAAGCTCAAACACAGTTATACAAAGTGGGTGGAAATCCCTGGCAGAACGGCAGGCAGAACTGCAGGGAGCACAGGGGCTTAGATGGGATGTGGCCGTGCGGAATCAGCTTAGTGTTTGGGAATTATCAGACTGCTTTGGAGTGGGGATTGAGGAACTCCAGCAGAGGCTGAGGTTGCCATGGACCAGCCTCCCGCCCTAGAAGAACACCCTAAATAGATTTCAGACTGGTATAAATCCACCTACCCCCCTTACAAGATTGTCTGCTTAATGCCCACAATTGGCATAACTTCTCCTAAGCAATGGAGTCTGCAGTTCTCACGTGTTCAAGCACAGGACTTCCTGCACTAATGACCATTTCCAGTCACATTTAGACTGCCTGGCAAAAAGCTGCTGCTGAACAACTGGTTCTGGGAACTCAAATTCACTTACAGCCTTCCTTAAGCAACCTGCTCCCCTTTTCAAAACTCTTGGTGGAATAAATAATTTGTAGACAATCCTGACCTGTGAAACCACAACCTGTTACATGCTCAGAACTGAATCTGTTCTCCAGTATTCCTTGACCACTCCATTCACTTTTTTTGCCTTCCTAGCTGCATCCAAGGTTTTAAAAGTTTTACTGCAATCATTTAATGAGACTTCTTATAGAGTAAATGCTCAATGGTCACAGGTTAAATAAGGCCAGTGCCAGCCATTGCCCTGCAAAAAGATTGTATGTATGTGCAGATGGAGCCAGGAAGCAGGCAAAATGGTTGATGGTGAGAAGGTATCAGCTAATTTTTGGCTCCATCCTTTGAAAGAAAACAGGTTTAGTAAATGAATCATCATGTAGTTTTAAAGATCATTTCCCTTCCATACTTTCTTTATCTTGTAAGTTTGTGTTTCCTCCTTTCCTTCCCAAAAGAATGCAGACTTTCTGAATTTCACACAAGGAAGACTAAAGCTTCACTTAAGATCAGTTCAAATTTGCAAAACTCAGAAAACAGTCAAATTCAAGGTTATATCCCACTATTGACTTACAGAATTACTGTGATTGTGATTGCAGCTATGGCTGCGTAACCCCAACGTGTTTACCATGGAAATAGCTCTGTGAAAAAGCATTATGCCTTCTTCAATGAGTCATAGAAAATTTCTGAAGTTCTACTGCAACAATACTCTTTGTTTTTACAAAATATTCACTGGTAACTTTTACCTGACAGGCCACAAAGATAATAGTTTTTTAGGCTAAATGAATTAGTGTTTGCTGGACAGATTTTATCCACATACAGTGGATATAGAATGTGTGGGAAAGGGGGTGAACTGAAATCTAATTACATTTCATTTTAAGTCTAGCTGCAGCAATTATGACTTCTGAATAAAAGTGGTTGTTATTTAGCAGGGTAGCCTAAGCAATGCACATAATTATTATAATTATTAGGTACCTAATGATATCTAATAGGAGTCAGCATGTAAATAAATGCTGTAGACTGTTCAGCAGGGTGGCCTGCACTTTGCAGAGAACTAAATAACAAAGGTTAATAAATATGTTTGCAGATGATTGTTTTACAGGAACCCTGGGCAGCACTATCTGTTGGAGATTAGCTACATTAGGACTCAACAGACCAGAAAACATCCAGAATAATAGTCTTGGTACTAGCTTATAGATGCAGTGTATTAAAATAGCTAAACTAAATTCCTTCTGTGCCCAAATCCTGATTCTCCTCAAGTATAAGTTATACTGACTTTTTCTGTTTGCTTTGATTTGGTTTTTTTTAGTAAGATCACATAGTGGGAAAAATTCAACTTTAATGCTATAAATCAGTGAATGTGAAATCAATCAGCCATTCAGTTTTTCTGTTCCAAGCTCTTTTTTAATTCTCAGAATTTAAGAATATAAAATGGATACTGCTGTTTGAAGTGTGAATTACAATAGCTGCAGATGCTGCCTAACCCCTATTTGCACTGTATTAGCAGAAGAATTGTATTTATGTAATGAAGACAATGTCCACTGCTGATATAGATGACACATTAAAGATTTAAAATTACATGTGTTTGCAAAGTGCATTTCAGAACCTTCAATTTCCAAAGTCCATTGTGTTTTCAATTATCTTCCCACCCAGGCAAACTAGGCAGAGACTAATCAAGCATAATGTCCTCACATACTTCCCACTATGCCTTCCTTAGAGAGGTCAAAGGGCACTGTCAGATCACGATTGCAGCTTGCTCTGCCATGGGAAACACTGGTATGATTTACAGTTTATAGTCTCCATCACTAAACGTAGCCATTAGTAACAGTATGCCTAGCTACAAAATCAGCATTTGTTATTTCAAGTTTTCCCACATGACTTTTGAGATAATTTCAGCATTTTTAACTTATTTTGGCAGTGGTCAGTTAGCTTCCAGAAAACAAAAAAATACTAGCTTGGGGTAAACATTCCTGTAGTGTATTTAAGGCTCATGCATTGATCTGACTGTAAATATTTGTTTTTTGAGTAACACAAGTATTAGCTGCTGCAAATGAGGGGAAAGAGTGTGTGTCTCTCACGTGTTAGTAGATGGGTTATTAACTGATTTCTGCCCTGGAATAAAAGGCCATAATCCAGACAATTATCTAATTGCCTCCTGAACTGGAGGTGTGTAGGTTGTCACATAAAAGCTCTCCCCAAGAGAACCTTCCTTCAGAGACGAGAACTGGCCACTCACTCCCTCCCCTCTGTGCTGAGGCTGCTCATGTTAAACTCTCACTGCTGGGAGATAAAGCACATTTTACACTTCTCTCTCACGTACAACAAGCACTGGCATTGTAGGATCGTAGGGTGGTTTGAGTTGGGAAGGTCCTTACAGATCATCTTGTCCCAACCCCTGCCATGGGCAGGGACACCTCCCTCTAGAGCAGGTTGCTCCATCCAGTCAGTCCTCGAACACTTCCAGGGGTGGGGCATCCACAGCTTCTTTGGTGAAGCACTTTGCCAGTGCTTCACCAACCTTGTAGTGAAGAATTTCTTCCTCACCTAATCTAAATCTACCCTCTTTCAGGACAATTAAATCTTCCCAAGCCCAAATTCACTACTGTTCTAGATACTTCCATCAGGGCATCCAGGGTTTGGTAAGATGTACTGAAGACAGCTTCTCCTTCCAATGAGAATTAACTCAGTTTGTCCAATTACCAACTTTGACAACTCTCCCCCTGACTTCAGACTTTCCTGAATACCTAATTTGTTTCTACCTGCAGGACTCTTGCAATGTTTTCTCCCCGAAGGTCTTCTTCAACAACTCAAAGAGTAACTGCTTGGCACTTATTATCAGGGCACCTGGGGAGGAGGAAATTCATCTAAGGTTCTGCAGATAACTTAATTTTGTATATGAAGAACAAGATCTCTAGGACAGCTGAATAGAAGGGTAAAGGAAAAACCCATTCCTGCTGATATATGTGCTCTTTCCTCTACTCAGTTATGTGGAAAGCAGAGCAGCTGAGGAGTTTTATCCCAGTGTGCAACCATCATACACGAACCATAAATGCACAGCTAGAAACAGCACATGTGCCTCTGAACATGGGCCTTTAAATATGTGAAGCATCTATCAATAACAATAATGAAATATTGCCTTTAACCTAAGTTGGGCTTATGAGAATCTACCAAAGGTGCAGCTGTCACAGTGAAAGTAATTGATCAATTGAACATTAATTCACAATGTTAAAAAAAGGTAGCAGTGCTTTTGGAACAAACAAGAGGTTCAGCTTTCAATACAGAAATAATGTGAAATTATGAAGTTGGTTCAGCTCAGAAAAAGAATAATTTTTAATCACAATATTTTGTAAGCCACAAATGGAATTCATTTTAACAATTCATGAATTAAAGATATGCCTTGAAATTGAGTTCAGCGTCCTAAAAGCATATATTACATATCTACACAGCAAACTTAGGCACTAATGTAAACCAAGTTCTATTTACATTTTGATTGCTACCTCATATCTATCAATTAATGCACTGTATTCATAAAACACAACCTTCAATACCCAGCTGATGTGAAGAACTTCCATATGCATTTCAGGCTCAGTCTCTACAGACTACTTTGTTGGTAATGCCATGTGTGAAGTTTAGTACCGTAGTTCTGTTTTTATCTATCTAAAAGTTATTTATCTGAGGTTCTCTCAACCAATTTTTCTTGGGAAAATTTCATGCCTTAAAAAATATAGCCTAACAGAGCATTAAAGCCACAAACAGCAGCCTGTGGTGTACATGTTAACAGAACTCTAACAAATTGCATTTCAACTCTTAAAATCTTTTTTTTTTTTTTCACTGAACCTACTATTGATTCAGAGAATGACATTTTCCTCATTTAAAACAAAAACTAAAAACCAAAAAATTTTCCACTGGCTTTAACGGGAGTTTTTGGTATGCACGACCAACAGATTTGGTGTACCTGTTAGACTCTGGCAAAAAGGATGAATGGGAGGTCAGAGTGACCCTTTAGCCAGTGAATAAAACAGCCTATGAAAGATGCCAAACCCCACTTCTTTTCACACCCACATGATTTCAATACTATTACGAAGGTGAACAAGGGGAGCTGAACTGGTGTTAATGCCATTGTGACTGACCTGCAGAACAAACCAGAATATACCCCAAATGATGGATTTGATTAGACAGACAGCAAGTTGAATATTCAGATGGAACAAAAGTATCACTAAAAACTGCAAAGATCATCTGTGTTTATAAATACAAAGCACACACAAACCATGAGTGCTATGGGACTAAACCCACTCCTCTCTCTCTCTCTCACACACACACTCAAATCAGCACTCTCAGTAATCTGAATCCAGTTTATTGATTCCTCTGGCTGCTGGGAAGGAGGTGGTTGCTTACACTGAAAGAAACAACTCAGCATGACAGTGAAGGGCCTTTCAGAATAGACCACAGCTCAGTGCATCAAACTTCTTTAAAGCAAGAAAGATTATTTATTTAAAACAGGTTGAGTGCTAGTGTTTCGTTCTGTGTTCAAATCCCTTGAGAGGCACCATGTGTCCTTCCCCTGGAGCTGGTGCTCTGAATGCAGATGGTGCTCTGAGTGCAGCCATGGCTACACTGGGCTGTTTAAGCAGCTCGGAGGCTCTGCAGAATGCAGCACCAGCGTGAAGCGAGGAAAAGAAACTGTTTTGCTGCGAGGAAGAATGGTTCCATCAGGAGCTCAGCATGCTCAAGCAGGGGTGTGCACGCAGGCAGTGCAGCTGGCCGAGTCAGAGATCACTTGTGTGCACACAGTCTGGTGAAAAGCTCTGTGCCATGGCAGTGGGTCAGCGCCCACCACGCTGGATTCCATGGCGCTGGCCACTGAGCTCTTAAAAGATTGGGTTGCAGCATCTCAGATAAAAAGATCTCTAACAGTGATCTTCGCTAGCTCATTTCAAAATCTGGCCCCAGCGCTAGCAGCTTTACTGGATGAGACTCACGATTAGTTCAGGTAACTAGAGCTTGTTTGTTTTTATTGCACATCCCCAAGAGGCTGCTTCTCGAGGAGGAAGGCTGGTGCACAGTATTTGGAAGCGACACTTGGCAGGTTTTTTTCAAAGTTTTCTATTCGCTCGACAGTTCTCTGTGTACCTGGCATACCTGTGTAGGTGCTGCCCAGGCAAGTGAGCCTGCTCACGCTGGTGCCTCACTTCTGCACTGTGCTGCTCAGAGTGAACAGCACCACTTCATCAGAACATGCTAAAACTGTCATGCTGTGACATTTTATGCCTGGAAAAAGACGTTTCCAGGAGAAGGAAGGTTTATCACTACATGAAGCACTGAAATTTACAATGTTTAATCTGCCTAAAACCACTTTTCTGCAAATATACTTCCAAAGTTGACTATAATGTTCTTTTTTTTCTGATTCCTTTATTATTCTGCTCTGAAAGGCTTGTACCACAATAAAAAAACCAAACATTGTAATGAGAACAAATCTGATACCAGAGAATGGCTTGCCCTTACTTTGTAGCTTAGCAGAGGGATGAATGGAAACTTAAACTATTATTTTTGTGTTAATATCATCTAGAGATGATACTGTTACAAATCTTTTGGTGACCCTTCTCCTTAAATGAGAGCGAAAAGAGGCCAACAACTAACTTCATCTGGTTGTTTAAAGGCTACTCTTGGCAGCAGTTGGAAGGTCTTGTTGTTCTTTAAGCATTATTCAGCGCATAACAGTGGGTTTTTTTCCATCCTTTCAAAGCCCAAACCTTCAAAAAATTTGCTGAAGGCATCTTAAACATGTTCAGGTTTTAGATGCAAATAATTTATAAAAAGATATAGGTTCCTACGTAAAGAGACATAAGTTCCTACAACGACATATCGACATATTGAAGTCTCAAGCATGTCTATATTCCCCTTTACAGAAACCCTTCCCAGCTCATTGACTTACTCTGTGAGCTTTAGAAGGTTCTTTCATTGTCTCCAAATTAGCAAAGATGCTTAAAAGTGTGAGGAAACTTCTGTGTTTTTTTCTTTTTGCATTTACTTCTGGTAAATAAAAATAAGAAATTTTTAAAAAATTAAAGACCTGAATAAAAGTATAGTGATCATTATGAAACAGTTACCAGCTCCAGGCTCTCAGAACAAGTGTCATGAAGCAATGTATGCTTAGTTTGTCTCTTTAGGATTTTCTCCAGTCATAAAACCATCAAATGTCATTTGGAATAAGCCTTTCAAATATCTTCACTTGACTCTGCATGGATTGAAAAATATAATTGCTTGTTAAATCTGCTTCAGAAGAAATTATTAAAATAATTTGGATTTGTGTAGATTTATGTATTCAAATAGAATCATGGAATAAATGGACTTTTATGACAAATCTATGTTTGGGAGGATTATTTAAATTTGATACACAGATATGACCTACATTTTCAAAAACCAGTAATAATTTCATAAGTAAAGTCTGGTGCTACCTGGGCTTGTCAATTTGTTGTGATTGAGGACAAAGGGCTTCTAAAATTTGACACAAAAAATGAAGTTATCAGTTAATATTCATTAAAAAAAACCCAAACCTTTTTATTTCTGGTATTTATGATTTAAGATTACAAAATGAAAGCTCACATATTGTTTCTCCATTAGCAACGAGTATGTTTACTCTTTGAAACTGTTACTATGTACAGACTTGAACAGTTTTTTGGGAAAAGCAGCTTTATTTCCCAGAATCTTTAGAGCAGAAACTGGCAGTTTCATGTGAAGGCTTATTTAAGGAGAAATTTAAGAAATTACTTTCTAGTAAGAAGAGACATTTTAATCTAGCAAAGCGGTACTAATTTTGGTAAAAAAATGTCTGTCATATGAGAACATTTACAACCTGTATTAGAGAAATAATTTGTGTTTTATGAACTCGAAATTAAAACTAATTAGAATTTCAGCTTTCAAACTTGGGAATTCAAAGGTTTGTTTCAGGTTTTTTGATTTAGTTTCATTTCCAAGATGGTGGGGAAGAAAACTGGATCGAATGCATTGTTAATGCATATTCAAAGATGCAGAGCAATTAACTGACAGTTACCCATGAGAATTGTCAACTCAGACTGAAAACTCAGGCAACCAGGAGTCTGTGGTAGGAAGGGCAAAGAAGGACTTGGAGGTACTTTTCAAAGGGAATGCCTCAAATGAGAGCGTGGTGCACTGAACACTGCATTCAGCAGACACCTGAGGCTTGCTCCTGCTGAGACAGGGCAGAGAAACTTTCTGCTCATCCCCAGTGGGCAGCTGCTGTAGGAGTTTTATGGGAAGCACAGAGCTCATCGCACTTCTAGAGAAATGAGAGGGTAAATTAGGCAGGACCCAGAGTGAGTGAAGCAGGGGTTCTCACTGGGAGTGTATTGCAGAGTTATTATAATCGGAGAGGATTTCAATGGCACTACAGTAGAACAAGCGGTGGCTTAGGTTGTCCTCATTGCTGTGCCTCTCATGGGGTGCATCAGATCAGAAATTTAGACACGAGAACTATCTATGCATCACATACATTAGCATCATAATTGCCACTGAAACTGAGTTCTCATTGTTCAGTTTAGCGTAATTATAGCAATCTTGGAATCAGTCCAGATTCAGTACAGTTAGTTTATAAACAGCATCCAATTAAACTCCTTGGAATATGCTCCCTATCACTTTCTGAGAAGCAGGTTAATACAGACATACCAGATACCTATTCTTTCATGAACTGAAATTGTACAGTTTATCTACACTGTTTTAATGATAGCTCTTGTAACATAACAGTGAGAACCAGGCCTAAAATCTTGCAAGAAATTAACTGCTCTAGTGGAATTAGCATGAGAGTTTAAACTGCCCTCCAGTCAAATTTTAGCACTCAGATGGCTGAAACACTGTGTATGAAACACTTTTCAAATGAGTATCCCTCGACAGTCACAACCTGTGGTGTTTCTCATTTCGCTTGCAGGAAGAGAAGGCAGCTTCGCTCCCTGTAGAGGTGACGGAATTAAGAAACACCACAGCGTTCTCGACATGCAGAAAGCAACAGCATGGGCACATCCACACGAGGATGTAAATTCCTGAATGTCTTAATGCGCTCCTCTCCCTCCTCCACTGCCAGGCCAGCTCTGCTCCACCTGCACACCATGTGGCTCTGTCGGGAACAGGGGCTGTGCCTCTCTCCTCTGACTTCATTTCACTCTCGCACATTCACAGAGCAACAGCGTGTGACAGATGATCCACTGAGATCAAGACAGAGGAGGAAGATAACATCAGAGTTTGCCTGTTCATACAGCTGCTGGCCACCTTTCATTCTTCCCCCAGGCTTGGCCCTACAGCACTAAAGCAATGCAGGACTGTCACAGCCTTCAGCGCTCACTGCCTGCTACAAAACCTGTACCTTGCACACAAACCTGTGCCTAAGGGTAATGACAGTCATGGCAAGCCCCTGCAGCCATTTGAGCGCCTTCAATTTTCACCTTCTGTGTTTCTACGGTTTTCTTTTTGATGCTGCACAACCTTTTGTTTTTCTCTCTACCCGTGTTCTCCCTCACTCAACTGAGAAAATTCACAAGATTTAATTTAATCCCACAAATAACTGCAGCTGTTTTTCTTAATTGACCAGGCAATATTTTTTTTGGGAAAAGCCATTTGATCTTTTAAATTTTAAATAATTCTTTGTTTGAAACCTTAGTCATGTTCAATTATAACTAAAAAGCACAACTATTAAAAAATTCAGCTAGGTGTAACCAGTGATTCACAGGCATGTTAAACCACAGATCTGATAAAGCTGATTACTCTGATGCATTGCCATGTATATAAATGCTTGAGGTAACTCTAAATGAGCTGCCACCTCTACAGTGCAGGTGTGTGATCAGAAACGCCAGCTCAGGTGAGTGTTCAGAAACGCCAGCTCAGGCACCACAAAGCTCCTCCAAGTGAGTGCAACAAAAGCAGCAACATCACCTTGCTGCTCTGCTCCTAACTGCTGAGGAGGGTTGCCCCCATCAGCCCACAGATCCCCATCCTTTGCAGTGCAGCACACCCTTACATGCTTTTGAAGTCTCAAAAGTCCTAAGACTTCAAACCCCAAGTCATTCATGCAAAAGAGAATACAGGCTTTTCAATTTACATATATCTTTTTAAATTCAGCTCTCTCTTAGTGTGTAAGCCACTCTATACCTTCTGTTCCAATATGCTTTTATTGATGTTGTAATTCATGTCTTGAGGGCTTTTATAAGACACTACAACAACCTTTTGTTTTGCTAAATATCAAACTTGACACTGTTACCTGTTCTACTCTTTTGCCCAAAGAGGAAAGAAAAAAAAAAAAATCAATGAGGATGTTTATAAAGAGTCAGAAAGGAGAGCTAGGCAGTAGGCTTGATTTGTTCCCTCCACATTTTAAACTCGTTTAACACCAGTATCTTAAAAACTGTGTTTCAGTTTTTCCTAAGACAAGACAGGTGATAAGGAGGAATTGCCTGTGTGGTTTTTTTGCACTTTACCCTTCCTACCCTTCCTTTTCTCTCAAGCCCTCCTTCTCACCAGATTCCTACATGTATGAAACACAGGAAAACAAAGAAAAGAACAAACCCTCCCATTGAGATTGTGAACAAAGAATTTATGTCTGAAAGATCAGAGTATATAACCACAAAAATTATATTACTGCAGTCAGATATTGAAAATATTAAGTCCTTATAAAAAGAGACTATAAACCTGAACTACTTTATGCATTTTAATTTTTTTTAATAATCTGGTAGAAGTTTTACTGATCACTATTGATGCCAGTCTTATTAATACAATGTACAGGGAAACATATTCAGAAATGGAAAGCAAATGGAACTTTTAAGAAAAGCTTTGTTAAATGCATAGCATTTGCCTGAATATGGAGAATATTTATTTGTCAATAACCAAGATCAAATAATCACATAAGCAAAATAGGGTTAGTCCCCTAGTACTCTGTGCAGATTTATTTAATTTTTTAATATTAAAAAAGTACAATACCGATAGTTAAGCCAATACAATGCCACATTTACACAGTACTAAAAAAGTTTACTAACAACTAAAAAGGACAAGAAAAGGAAATGACACTAATAAAACTCTTTTTTTGATTCTGACTTTAAAGTCTGCTGATGAATTTATTTGATTGTGTTTAAATCAGGTCTCTAAATAAACACTCCTGTAATTTCTCAATCTCAGAATACTTTGGTTAACTTGATAGCAAACCTTTTCATTCTACTTCCTAGAATACCAATAGCTACAGAAATACTCCAGAAACCAATACCCAGAAAAAACTTCAGCAGACTGCAATTCCGTAATTCCTTATGTGCTTTTTCCTTTGTCACCAAATTCTGTTCAAGAATTTTTTTTTAGTCTTCTATAAGGAATTTTGATTAACTTCCATTAAGCAACTAATTCCTCAGAAGGTGTATTTCTGAGTGGTTCCATTGATGTATGCCAATTACACCAGCTGACAAACAGCTACTGCATTACAAAAAAAATCCATATTTTTAATGACTCCCTTGCTGTCCTCCATGTATGTGTGTAAGTCATGACACACAGCTTCCTACCATCTGCACCTCTTCCTTTATATACACACGCGTTTTGTATTATAAATTGCTTGGCTGTGATGTATCTTGACATTTGACATAACAGCAGGGCTGGGGGGAGCGTAAGTGCTGATCATTAGATTATTGTTGAAGTATTCTCTCCTTTCCTCCCCTGCTCCCTGTGCTCCCTGGAGACACAGGTGTTAATAAAATCAAACAAAATGAAAATGGGTAAATTATTGCAAGCTATGAACACCTACATTGTGCCATGCCTCACTAGTTTCCAATACCACCTCATTCTTGAGACAACCAAAGAAAAAGATGCAATTTCATCCTGTAGACTGGGTGGTATAAGGAAAGGACAAAAGAGACAAGATATTGCAATCCAAAGGTCAGTGACCCACTCCCTTGTATAATTATAGCATTTCATTTATATCCTACCAATCTGTCTTTGGATGGCTGATAGTAAATTAAGTAGCTAATAAAGAACAATTTTGAAAATTCCTTAATAATTAGTAACTGATTTTTAAACCTAGAGCATCATATACGGAGATGAGCAGAAGTGTCAGCTTGTAATTTATTTTCTAAAAAATAATTTTAAGAATATTCAGAGACTCCGATCTGATCTAGATCTGTGTCTCACTGCTTTATTTCAGGATTCTTGAAAATAAGATTTAACACTTATTCTAAACACCACACAGATTTTGTAGAGCTTCAAGGGTCTGAATCATTCTTGAGTGCAATACGCATCCAATTGAATCTTCCAGGATGGATGAACCTTGTACCGCTTTAAAATGCAGGTAGAACATTTTTGTGCTGCATTCCTCATTTCCCATGATCAAGCACCAAACTCTTCCCCTGCATTCTCCCAAGAAGCTTTCATGCAGTAACAAACACTGTGTGTGAGAACATTAGTGTTGAACTTTTTGCTAATATCTATTAACAGCTCATATCTAAATCTGATGGTGGCCCACCTTTGGTAACGAGCAGAAAGCAACACTTTAACAGCCTGCTAGCCGTGGTTATTGGAGCAGCACCGTGCAGCTCTTCACAGTCTCATCTACTGGACAGGGAGAGGAGCACAATAGGAAATAAATTCTAGATCTGTAGACCTGATCAAAGTCTCAGTCTCTCTCCGTTCACTGCTTGCAATGCCAATGACTTACCAGGGTCACTCTCTCTGGCACAGCAGTGTTTCACACTTCAATGCAAGGCACTGAAATGCTTTAGATTATAGAATTTTGTAAGAAACCAAATGAGAAATAATTCCCTCTAAAGGGTTGGAGGAGCAGAACAAATCAAATGCTTCCTGGGAGCAATACTGGAAATTCCACTGTTAAGGCCAGATACTTCAGAGCACTCCAATGCCTACAATTGCTGGCAGCAGTCCCAGGTCACACCTATTTCATTTACACACCAGATATTGACCAGAACTTTGAATTCAAGACCGCAGCTTCATAGAAACAACCCAATAACTTTGCACTTGAAAAGCTGTCTAACTGTATTTATCTCAACCAGACCACAGTAATTAATATTTATGAGGATGAGTGAAAGAAGGATGCTCATAGCAAACGGGAATTATGAAAACACAAAAATGTGTGAAGATGCCGATGGGACTGAACAAATGGCACCTGGGACATGCATGCAGCAGGCCCATGCAGAAACAAAAGGAGAGGACAACAGTATATGAGTAGCTGCCTGCACACACAGGAAAAGAAATACCTCTTTTTGTGCTTTGTTCCACATGCAGTCCAGGAAAAGTCTTGGTACTTGTACCAAATACATCTATTACCGCTGATTTAATGGGTTTATTTGACTGTTACAGGCACCCACATCTGAGACATCCCTGATCTCAGGCCAGTCAAAGTAACAGTGCCTGGCACATGTTCCATTCTTCAGGCATAAGTACTAGATCTGTTACAAGTTTTAAATGTGCATGTGTTGCATATTTCTGGATTTATATCTTACATGAATATGACCAATAAAAAGTGGACAGAAGAAGAGAGCTCCGGAAAGAACTTGTCAACAGCATTTTCAGGTGGAAAAAAAAAAAAAAAAGAAAAATAGGAGGTTTTGATCTGCAGAATGTGAAATGTACAAAGTATAACAATTAAAACAGAAGGGTAGATACTTTGAGCTCATTAAAATTTCTTTTGAAGATGAAAGTCATTAGATTTCAATGAGAACTTGGAGCAGAAGCTCACATTGACATGAGAATATTTAACCTGTAGTCTACAGTGCTTCAAGCAATTGAAAGTATGATAAATAATTGCTTGGCACATAGAAGGAAAAAAAGGATTACCCTAATCAAATACAGTCAGTGTGGTGTTGCCTGTCTCTGCGCTCCACATTTCATTCTGAAAGTTTGCAGTTATAAAAACGGAAATCCTGAGTTCTTAAAGAGGAAATTGTAAAGGATTTATTTTCCTACCACCTCCAAGAAAACTTTGATAATATTCAGAGTCAGTCCTTCAGCTGGCATGATCAGCATAGCTGTGTGGAAGCCAGTGGATCATTGCCAATTTATAACAGCTGAATGTCTGCTTTTACTACAGGGACAACTTTTATTTTTGATTTTTTTTTTTTTCTCAATATCTCTACCTCTTTTTTTTTTTCCTCTTTAAATTAGGAACATTAATAGTCAACCATATTTTTTTGGATCAGGAATACCTGTCCTTCAAGGTACAAGGCTCATATTTTCATGTTAGTGAGCTGCACCAGTGATTCTTACTCATATTTCAGTATCACCACAAAGCACAAACCAGGACCATGCAGGTATTTTTTATGTTATCTGTGCTCAGAGCTGAAAAAAGCCAAATACTAATGTTAACAGAGGCCTAAAGCAGGGATAATGGACCCTCCTGAAAGGCAGGGCAAGCTTGTCTTAGACAGCAATATCATGGGAAACAGTGCTTTACAGGAAAGAAATGGAAAGGGTCAGAGAAGGGAACACACTTGCCCAAGTAAAGGCTCCATAGCACAAGTCAGTGGCAAAGCCAGGTTATCCATTGGATGTACAGTACCCATGCAGTTGGATGAAGCCACAGACTGCCCTCTCTCACAGGAGAAGATGCCATTTCCATTAGAGGCAGTATGTAAAGACAGGGGGAAAAGCTCTCAAAGCATTTTCTAGACAGTCTCTTTGTGCTTTCCTAAACTCAGATCCTGAGTACACAGTGCTGAGGAATGCTGTACCAAGAGTTCTTGGCATCCTGGGCAGCACAATCCCTACATAAAATATCCATGTAGAAGAAGCACCTGACTTCTTTTTACCATGCAGGTGCTTTCTGCATGAGTCAAGAGGATAAAATTAAGACAACGCTCTGCACTAAGATATTGCCCCTGATGGGCTGTGGAGGCAGTTTTCATTTCCTTAAGCACACCCAACACAAGTGTCATACCTTTCTAATCCTAGGTAGCGTTTCCTTTAGCCCAGACTTCATACTTCTAACAAGAAGATAAAACCTTTATGCTTTACTCTGCACCTGGTGCCAGCAGGCAGCAGCAAGAGGGGCCCACTCTGTAGTGAAAGGTACACCCAGGTACAGCCCTCCTAGGACACCCCAAACGCAGCCTTTTCATTCCGCCCAGACTCAAAGATGGCACCTTCCTCGAGTGAAATTTCTGCTGTTTTACTTCACAGCTCTGCCTCATCAAGGGAAGGACACAGAGATCCCAGGTGCTCCCAGGGGCAGAGCTCCCAGGCTCTCTTTGCTGTTGTCCTGCCAGTACTGGTGAAGAATCAATGCCACTGCAGTTGTGTAAACACACAAAAAACAAATTCTGAAAGGAAGCCATCTAGGAAGGAAAAATGAAAACATTTTATTCTGCATATATTGGAAGAAAGCAGGTTTTTCTTCCATATGAAGAAAATGCTCTAGGGAAAGTAACTGATTTTGTGCAGCGTTTTGATTTTGACAATAATCTTCTTTGCCTTCTTTGGCAAACAGGGGTACAGGCAATGCATTTCTGGCTGACTTGGGTTGCACAAACAGGCTTTTCTAGCTCCACAGCCAAGAAGCCTGATTGTAAGTGATCACTAGCATGATGCTAGACCAATATCCATCCATTTCTAAAAAGACAAAAGGGAAAAAAACGTGAAAATTTCTTATCTACAACAAAAAATATAAATACCTAGCTACCTTTAGCCAAAATAGCCCTAAAGAAAATTTCCCAAGAGATTAGAGCTCTAGGGCTGGAAGAAGAGCCACTGGGCTTTTGGAAAGTAAAAGTTTTTATTTAAATGAGAATGGAATGTTTGGAAAAGATTATGATGGATGACTTTCGTAACTTTTCAGAGGATCCACCAACCCAGTAATTTGCTTATTTGACTGGTAATAGAAGAAACCAGAGCTTCATTTCTTTCTCTGGTAAAACATGCCTAGAGTCTGCATTTCTCATATCCCAGGTGTCTGCCTGAACCACCTAAGAGCTGTAGAGTTTGGGCATATCTGTGTTGTTGTTCTTTTTTCAGACCTTTCACAAAATACATGATGAAAATACACATTTTTTTCCACAAATCATTTGCAAGGGAAGGTGAAGCCTAAAGTTAAGAATGAAAAATGCATCACCTGAGATGCACTGTGTTAATCAGTGCTGACAGCTAAAATGCTGCAACCTTTCTGAAAGATCTGTTATCTGATTGGATCCTCAGATTTCAACTTGAGAAGCACTAACTACCAAGTTACATCTATTTTATTGCAAAGGAGGTCTTTCACTATCACTTTTTGCTGGAAATCCCACCATTAGGGAAACTGAGAAAAGCTTGTTAGGAGCCTTTATCACTGGAAGATTCCCTATCTGCTTCTGGCTGCTTTGCAAAACAACAATAACAAAAAAAAAAAGTTTTTTTGTCACATGGAGCTGCTGAAAAAATGTCCGTGTCCAAGATCCAGTGTAGCAATTGCTTCTGTGATTGTTCTACAGTAGAGAGTAGTAAAGACCAGGCCATGACAGTGGTCACTATGAAAAACCTTTACCCCAGGCACTGGCAAAAGTTTCAGTTGAACAACGTGCTCTGCGTTTGCAAACACTGTTAAAACGAGGTTTCACTAACATCAATAAAATCTCCCCCGAATCAGGCAGAAAACTCCTATTACAACTTTAAACAGTTCAAGCAAATTGAACACTTTCCTGAATGTATTCTAAGATAAGAAGGTTTTCTAAATATTTAAGAAAGGAAGTGGAGAAAAAAAAGGCTAAAATATTACGGCAAACTTACATAAAATCCCTCCAGTACATCACAAGTAGCTGTCTAAACAGTGTACATTTAAGCTCCCTACCACAAATTAAGATATTCCTTTGCTGCTTTGTCACTGCATAGCCCTCCAACCAGACTATCTAGGACTAAATCTGAAAGCAGAATTTAGGCATGCTGTAGCATTCAGTGTTCAGAAAATCCTTTGCCCTTGTAGTATTCATAAACCTATTATGTTAAATGTAGCTGGTCAAATTCTGGTCTTACTTGTACTTCCCATCTGTCAACTTAGAGCACACAAGGCATACATCAAGGCAGCATTTAGCTCAGCATAGGGAGAGATTTGATATTTGAAATACATTTCATCTTTTGAAAGCCATACTTTTTCCAGTAATAAATGTTGAAACAAGTATCCCTAGGGTTGTGCAACCTGTGTTCTTTCCTACTCAGCCAGAGATGGTATCAAGGAGCCAAAATGAGAGAAATATTGTCATTTGGCTATGCAGCGTATTGCGCTCGATATCATTCTCCTGACACTCTGGACACTTTGTTTAACAAGGAAATCAGCTGGAGGACAGAGCTGCTGAGAACTTCCAGGCTGAGATGTGTGCCAGGAGTGAGTGGTGTCTGCAGGGGCTGCATGGACCCCACAACCCATGCAGCCCTAGGAGCCTGGAGCTGCTGAGGCAGGAGCACTGCGGGCACCGCCGCCTGCTTTGTCACACAACAGCTGCACACATCAAAGGCAATAAAGACAAACAGGCAGCTGCACAGGCTGCGGTGGAAAAAGGATTCCATCCACACAGTTTTGTGAAGTTTTGTGAAGTAGATGAGTCGCTTTTTTAATTATATAAACATATACTCATGTTATCAGTTTGCGTAACTTCTACGGAGAAATTCTAAAAATACTTGCAAACATATCCATAGAGCATGGATTCCTCAAGCATTCTGCTGGAGTTCCAGAGGCTTAGCCCTACAAAAAAAATATTGGGTTGTATTAAAAAATGCTCCAAAAATCTCAGGTAAAATTTTAAAGTTGTTGGCCTTAGGTAAGTAGAAATCGTCAGAGCAAGTAAACTTTCTACAAATAGTATTTACTGTCATTAAAATGTCTTCATTTTCATATATTATGTATATGGAAATAGAAACCACAGCTGGTCAGAGTGCCCAAGATGAGAGAAGGCACCTATGAAGGTGACTTAAATTTTTCCTCTGACCCTTTACAACAGTGAGACAAAATAGAAAAGCCACTGCTAAAAATTCCAGTTTATGCCTACAGGGTACACATGGTGTGTGTTTCGGAGGGGCACAAGACGCTGTACTTTCTTTTGATTGTGTAACAGAGGACACAATTTATTAACAATGTTGTAATAAGCACTTTTATGGACAGGTGTAATGACTGTAGGGATTCATGCTGAAATTCTGTTTCAAATGGTCAAAACATGGGTAAGCAGTGAAAAATGGTACTTTCAAACATATGTGCAAAAGACCAACATTAGATCTTTTGAACTGTCTGACTGTCTGCATTACACTGAGAAATTCCAATCATGTTACTTGAAACTCTCCAAAATGTCATTCTAAAACTTTCTGTAGCACTTCAGAACAGAAACAAAGAAGTGGGAACAACAGAACTAGCTGAACTTCAGCCTTTTGCTCTCATTGCTTGTAACTAAATGCCTTTCAGGGGTTTTTTTGGGTTGGGGTTTTTAAAATTTATTTAGCACCAAAACAGAACCTGGTGAAGCACTGTGACTCCTTTTTATTACTGGAAACAACTTTATTTCTTAAAAAGTCATAGAAAATCTAGACAGATTTCCTTTACAGATCCTTTGGGTCAAATAGCTGTCTTCATGTGCACTTAATCACAGGCACTTGCACACCTGAACTTTCTCTGAGCTTGTCTGATGAATTATCTCTGATTAATTTGCTTTGTTTTACACAAAGCCATTGTCTCCCATCAAACAAAGCAACTCAATAGATGTTTGAGGCCAACACATATACATCCTTCCCGTATACAAGGTTAGGGATATCACAGTTACTAAACTGTCTGAAGCTATTCAACACCTCACAGTTTTACCAGTGTTAGTTTGATGTGTTCAATGCTATCTTGGCATCACTGAGATTCAAATTTTAAAATGAAATTTAAGAGTACAAGCATTAGCATAGTTCTATCAGCTGTAATACTGGAATGTGCATACCCACAGCATTACATACAATGTCAATTCAGAGAGGCCACTAGAAAATATCAATTGGTGTATTCAATTGGTTGTTTCCCAACCCGATTTCCACAAGAACCTCAATCAAAAATCGTCAGCCCTACTTTTCCCACATTTTACTTTTCCATTTCTAATTGTTTGTAATTCTTCATAGAAGCACTTTTAATTCCGCTACACAATATGATATAGTACACATAATATTTTGCAGGAGTCAGCTTCTGCAACTGCCTTTATGCCTTCAGGCTTTGTGACTTGACATCAAAATGGTCTTGATTTATTAGAAGATAAACCTTTTCCAATGTTTTTTCCCTTAAATATTGAACTGTAAATAATCTATCCAATATGAAAAATGCTAAGTAGCTCTTTAGAAAGTCTAATGGAGATTGTCAACAGTTATATACCCACTGTAGAATCCTTGTGTTGATGTTTTACCTGTATATATGGGAACATGTTACCTGCACATATACACATTTCTGTGTTGGTCTGCTGAGACACAGAAATTTGGGTTGGGTGCAGCTAGCATATTCCAAAACAGGCTTTCCTATCACCAGCCCACTATTTCCAGAATGCAATTAAGTGCTTGTCACTTAAAACTTTAAACTCTAACTGTTTAGTAATGAAAACTTGAATTGATTGGAGAGTAAACTTCTGCTAAGTGACTGGCAGAGTTCCAGCTCCAGCCTATAATAATCAAAATTCATTAAAATAGCATTTTTAAATGTCTTTTGTTTGAAACTATTCTATACCCACGTATGTGAAGGTCTAGATGCAAGATAGTAATTTAAAGTCTTTCCAGGATTGAGCCCAAAAAAATGTGGCTGAATTAGAAATTTCTAATTTGGGATTGAACAGAATCTCTGTGTTTACCTTAGAAACGTCTGGATTATTAAAAATCATATTCCTCCTTTCTTTATTTCACCTGCTTGTGTTTTCAGGTACATCAATCCCTCTTAAAAATGCATGCCTCAAGAGAAAGATACTCAGTTTCCTCCTAACCTGGTGCTCAGGATGGACGCTCTTCCATTCTCACTTTGATAGGATTTACTATTGATTGCCAAAGCTACTGTGTAACCTGAGGAACTTTCCTCACCTTCTACAACAGCATTCTGAATTTTCACAACTTCAGAGGAAATACTGCCAGAAATGAAGCAGCTAATTCCCTGTGTTTTCTGCTCTTTAACTGTGGGTGCTGATGGAGCTGAGTAGAGATGTTTAATGCAATGTTACTTGTGAGACACTGGACTACATTGGATAACGAAAAGGAAATAAATGCAAACTGAATTCTTAGCATACTGTTAACTATTTATTGGATTGGACTGAATTCCTCTTTCCGGTTTTTTGGAAATTGCAGAAGAAACATCCCGAAAACATGCAAGGCAAAGCACCAGTGCTACTCCTTAGCATCTCTTAATTGTATTTAGTCCATGTTCAAACTGCCAACCCATTTCTTTAAGATCTCTTTCGTGTCACAAGAGCTTTGCAGAAGTTTTGGACAGTGTTCCCAAACACAGACCAAGACGGTTTCTTTTGCTTTTACCTTCAGGGCCACAATATGAGCAGCTTCTGGCCCTCTGATGTCCTGTCACTTTTTAATGCAAACTCTGGAAGTTCACGGACACAACGCTGCACAATCTGAGGAAGATAAATCACAGTTACTTCAAGCCAGTTGACAGCAGTTTAAGCAGCTGCAATCATCAACCACCAAGGGAATTTCTTCTTTTATCTTACTAAATGCAAAAGTATACCAGGAACTGGTAATATCACTGGACTACCAGGAGTCCTGCTTTTACATAAATATCAGCAAGCGGTAAGTAAATTCTGTTGACGAAATGTAATAAAACAAAGACTGTTTCAAATATGACCATTCCCTGATGCATTCTGCAGCCCCGTCTTACTCACTTATTGCATGCTGCTGAGATTATAAGGTTTGCTTTTATCTGTCAGAAATCAATATTTCAAACATCGGATAAAAGAGGAAATTGAACTGGGAATAGGCTGAAGTGCTGTAAAAACTACAAAGCACAATTATCAAAAAGCACTTAAAGTACTTAATAGGACACACATATAAAAATGCTCAAATTAATGTCAGGGAACTATAATGAGAACTTTTTCTATGCTTTTTGATCCAAATGCAATGCAATTCGAGTGCAGCCCAGTCAGTCAATACAGTTTTCAATTTATATGAAACCCTAAGGATTTCTAGCAATCCATTTGCTAGAACTGAACCATTACATATGATTGGTTAATATTTCAATTTATTGAAAATACATTATTTTGTGTAAAGTGTTTAAGTTGTTGAGGTTTAATCATTATAAACAGTTATGATAAAAATAGATCTTTGGGTAAACAAAGACCTTACAGTCAAGCTTTTAATAAATACTAGCATAACTAGAAAATTGGATTTTAAGAAGAATAGACATAAGGAAAAACTGCAGATATGGGGTGGTGAGATGAGAGGAAATTGTTGTATAGAATGGATCTTAATCAGCACACATTAAGCTAAGAAGGGACTTCGTAAAATGTTGGAAACCATGGTTATTTTATGTAAAAAACCTCTCACTATTAAGTTTAGTACTTTTCCCTTAGATTTATATATTCATTTATCATTTTTTATGCTACTGAGATAGAGGTCTTTACAAAACTATGCTAGGTCAGAAATCACCACAAATGAAAGCGTACATTTCTGTATGAGCACACCAGTATCCATGGAAAACAGATTGAGGGATTTCAGAAAATTTGTTATGTAGTACAAAGAGCTGCAACACACACAGGAGTAACATCTATGACTTGAGCAACCAAGATGTCTGTTGATTAATGGTTGTGTCCACTGTACCACTCTTTCCTAACCTACACCCCACAAGGAACAACAAGGAACTCTTGGAAATCTTTCTTTGTGGAAAGTTATTCTTAACACTTTGTAGTTCACATTTATACTTTGACCATGACACTTGTTTCACATGAGGGAACCTTAACTCCACCACAATCAAGATGTGCTTCTTACTGGAACTACACCAAACTCCCCAAACTATGGATCCACTAACAGAGAAATTGTTTCTTTAGCCAAACCCCTTCCCACTACCTTTCCTCATTTTAGTTTTGAGCCTAATAGAGTACAACCCTTTAGTTAATATCCCTGCTTTTTAAAGTCTAATCTAAATCTTTGTTACCAGAATTGTAGTCCTACTCCTTGGCCTATTCCGTGTGATGAAGAAGAGGTTATAGAATTCCCTTTTACAACAAATTTGACTAAGTAAGCACAGTCACCACACAGGATCTTTCCAGCACACAAGTTCTGTGAGCTGTACAATCAGGCTCTGATCTAGACAGGTAATGACTTGTGCCATTCACCGAGTTAAACTGCACAATACACAGCCAAAACCTCTCTTCTAATAATTCTGGTCTTGTGTATGTTAAGCAAAATGCAACAAGATTTAATTGAGGGAACTGGCAAAGATATCCTCTAAAAACTGTTTTCAAATTTGAAAACAACTTTGACAAAGCTAAAAATAAACAGATTGCTTCAGCTGGATACTGTATTCACTTGAAGGGTGTCCTGAATTTTCAGGTTTCCTGAACTAACAGACTGGTTTTCTGAATCAACAGAATCACCACAAAGCGTACAATCTTTTCCAAACAGTACATATTTCCAAACAAAAAAGTAATAAAAATTGTTTTGTTTTCTCTAAGGAGAAAACATCCTATGATCTGGTAATGCAATTGTAGTTATGGCAGTCATAATTGCATAATACACTTCACAGAAGATTCTTCTATTGCACTTTATTGTATTTTTTCCCTCAATTATTAAATTCAGAGGCTTAACCTCTAAAGAAAATGTGCTTGTCTTTACATACACTTGAATTGTTACTGCCATTTAGAACTAATCAATGTTTTCTTTAGTACCATAATAGCTTATTTGCAAAGCACCTCTTTAAGAAATATTTACACAGTGTTCTGGAAGTAAACATGTTTCACATTCTAAGAAAAACTCCCAATAAAGAGAAAGAGGGCTTCATTCTCATCTCAAAGTTCAGTGCAACTAAAGTGACTTAAAGAGCTTAAAAATTTGTGCAGAAAGGGAGCTGCTACTAGATTATACTCCTACATTCATAAATAATACAAGGAAAAACTATGCAGCCTACACAACCCCTACATCCCTAGAGAAGTCCAGGAAATTAATTTTCAGAGGCTCAGTATGTAAATGTATGCTTTCATTAAATTTAACAGGAAAGCAAATGGTTAAAATCTTATTATTAACCTGTGTTTAAATACACATTTCTTAGAAATAATATACCACTCCTGGCTTAGACCTTCAACTGCATAAAACTCGTGGACATCAAGGCCTCACTGAGTGGTGGAAAGCCCAAGTTACTGCAGTAAAGTCAGAACTTGCGCTCAGAGTGCAGTTTGACACAAACAGGAATGTTCACACCACTTTCCTCAAGGAATAGAAGGAGATTTTTAAATTAATCTCCATAGGCTTCTTCAGAAAGAGGTCAGAGAAACCAAATTAAGTAACATGAGTACTCCTAATGTCTCAAGATCTGCAGTTATTTAACAAAGGAAAGTTTTAGTAAAGGAAAAACAAAGTTTGTACAAAACTCAGGAGCAGGCTTTTTTTCATTTCCAAATGTAAACACCTACTGCTTTAATAAGCAGATCAACCCCAGTTCAGGCTATGCCTGTATTTAAATACATCAAACCCATTGATTCCAGTAGTGTAGCAAGTGTTTCACTACGTTGAAAGTTACAAACCCCAAGCTAACAGGGGACCAAGCTTTGCCTAAAGGAAGAACCAGAGTTACAATTGAAAGCGTTGGATACAGGAACTGCCACAAAGGAATGCAATGACCTATGCCAAGGCAGCCGTGTTAGATATAACCTTATTTCCTGCACAAGTCTTAAATTGTATTTTTCAATACATTTGTAACCATGAATTTGGAGTTTACTACCTTAATCATCTGTAATGCACAGTCAATATTTTGCATTTTCAATTTCGAAAATTTAATAGGGGGGCAGAATAATTTTGTATTTTATCAGTTTATTGTATCTAACTGCTAATGATATGTAGAATCTATCATATATTGCAAGTACTCTTACCTTGCAGAAATCAGTTCCTTCCCTTATTTCCTCTTATTAACCAAGATTATCTTTCCAACTGGTCTTGAATTAAATGTTTTGTTAAGGATCATTAAGGAATTATATAAACTCCTCATAGTTCTTACTGCTAATCATAAGCATTTCATTCAACGGTGCTATCAATCTGAAATTTGCCTTCCAGTTTTACTACAAAGCCTTTTTAGAATAGGTATTGAAAAAAACCCCAGATCACCCAACAAAACCTCCTTCATTTCCAAACAAGAATTTCTCAATTAAATTAATACAAAATATAAAATAATCAAGATTTTACTTAGACGGTTAAAACAGTGTGATTGAAAAACGTATACAAGGATTTTTCCATTCTTTTTCACTCGAGTTAAAATAAAGGCAGCTCAAAAATTATAGATTATTTCCTCTCTTTAAGCAAGGTAGAAGGTGGTGAGACAGTGCTGGGTAGATGCACAGCAGTAATGGATTATGCAGATTTTTCTCTCCTGGGTCACTGTCATGAATCTGATCCAAGACAGCAATGACGAAATGTCAGTGCCGTTTTATGGCTTTTAGCATGAAACCCTGACTCTATGAGGTCAATGGCAAAACATCAGTAGTGCCAGGATTTTCACCTTTTGAATCTCTAAGATGCAAAAAGAATTAAGGTCTGACTCAGCATCCATCGACTTTAATGGGAGTTAGGCTAAGTTCAAGGTGCAGGGTCTTAAAAGTCCTTAGGTGCTGCTTTGCTCGTGCTTTAATAAGAGCTGGATCCTTCAGATGACTCAAACACTTAAAACTGTAGCATTAAAACCATAAACTTTTATCTTTAAAGTTAAATGTTCTCATGACTCTCATCCCCTTGCTCCAGTGTCTGGATTACTCTGCTCCGTTAGGCTGAGCACTGGATAAGGGCTTCTTTCAGCACATGTATTCACTTCTCTTGCTTCTTTCTCTGAAAGCAAAATCCTTGTCTCACATGACACAAGGTTCAAAACCTCTCAGATCACCATGTTTGTGGCCCTCAAGAAATCTGGCATAGACTGTGGCTTCTGCTCTGCATCCTGTCTGGTCAGCTTACAGCCGATTCCCATGAACTTCTACAAAATGTGAGGTCTCTGGAGTACAGGCTTAGAAAACCTTTGGGTCAAAAAGACTAAATTAACAAAGCAGCAGAAGTCATCAAACATGCTTTTTGGAGTGATTAATTCAAAGAAAATCCTTGTCAATTCCCTGAAACCAGGCAGAGTGGCTTGTGATTTTATTTCATTTGCTTTGATAGTGGATGATTTGCAGAAAGGACATTACCAGCCATTTTGAACCAGCAGTTGCAGGAAACTACGTCTTTAAGTCTTGTCACTTCACAGGCTTGAAAACAGCAGATCCTGAAAAGGAAATAAGAATAAATTCCAAATGAGCTGTCAAATTTTGTGTTTATCCAAAATGGAAACAAATTTCCAATATTAAATGGTTTGATCATGCCCTCTAAAAATACTAAAATACACAAATATAAAAATTATGTCTTGTTGTAACATATGCTTTCCAGATATATTTCACTTGCACAGTTCAGGTGTGTGCTCCTAAAAGTATTTAGCTTTGCTGAAAACCACCTAGGAATTAAATTGGATGAAAGCATGCTGAAGAAGTTGTTGGAGGTTTAATTACCTTTTCTTTTTTTTCTCTTTAGTCACAGTTCTGAATTCTGGAGGAGTAAAACTCCAGTCTCTACTGTATTGAAATGATATTTTTTTAGCACTCCAATCATTGTCTCTACTTGACTAAGACATTTCTGTGCTAAAGCAGGTGCATTTACTTTTCAAGTATTATTTTACTAATCAATTGAAAAATTACCTCCATGAATGACAGAAGTGCAGACCTTTGGAGTATTTCATTAAAAGGAGCAAACATTAATTACAAATCCAGCCCAACCTTTGCAGACATAAATTATGGGACGGATCTATTTTCTCCATGCTTAATTGCAAGCAGTGACTAGCTCTTTAAATTATTATCTCCAAGGCATGAATGAAATTAGAATGGATTTGGTGATATTCTCAAGGCTTATTTGTATCTAAATAACTTGGCCATGTACTATCTGGAGATACAAGGAAAATTAGATGAAATCTTTGAGCCTTTAAACAGTGCTAGCTTATCATGAAAAACTTGGGAATTGCAAAACGGAATTAGAACCTTAAGGTCTTTGCAGACAGGGCAGTCTAGATGCAGGTTTAACCATGGAATAGTGAATAATGTCCAAGTATTTTTCTTCTAACCTAAATTCTCAAAATTTTAGGTGTTTGTAATTTTCTGAAGCATTCACATTTCAGGCAGAATATTCCAGGCAATATTTTTCCTGAAAGTTAATATTTACATTTCAAGAAATGAAACTACTTTTCTAGTGAAGTAAAACCCCCTTCCTAGAGAATAAAGAGGGTTGAAAATTTTGATTTTGTAATAGGCACAGTGCTGACATATATGTGATCACACCAAAATCTGGCAGGAGAATAGATGAATTGATTGGTCCATTGAAACATGCAGGGAACAGAAGGTGCAGTTTGCTATGATGAAGAGTGAGAAATAGAGAATGCAAGGATGATTTTTAAATACAATAATGAAGACAGAGATGTATCTTTTTAAAAAATATATTTAATGGTTTGGATACTGCATTGGAAACAGGAAGCCTTTTTCTATAAAAGCTATGCTCTTTATATACTGCATTGGGTGTGTACAAATGAGTCTCACAAGGCTTCACGGGTACCGCCTGACCCGTGTTTTTACTACCCTTCTACTACAAAAGTTAATAATTTGGCATTGCATGCTTAAAAAAAAAAATAGGTAATGACTAGCTTGGAGTACAATTTACTTGTGTCATGATACAGTAAATACCAAGCTGAATTCTCACAGTGTTAATCATTAACCTGGGAGAGGGCATTTGCTTAAAAAGCATTCCTTCAACTTTGACATGTTTCATGAATACATTGGCAGATATTGCAACAGTAATTTCAAATATGCTGAAGACGTAATTAAGTTCAAGTCCCCCCAAAAGCCAAACTCTTTCCACCTTTTTAACTTCTGGATATAAAGTTACCACCCATCTCTGCTGCAGGAACAGCCTCTGAAAGCAGAATAACAGAAGCTCTGCAGTTGGATTATTTGAGGTAAAAAGGAAGCCCAGCTGAGATTTAGAGGGCTTACTTGTGCAAGACATGATGCCAAGAGCAGGGCAGGGCACCTGTAAGAGGAACATTCTCCTGATATGGCACTGAATTTTTTTTTAAATTTTCTACTTTGGCAGACTTCTCAGGCCCATAGCAAAATGCTTCTGGTACTGAGTTGTAGATGCTGTAAAAATGTCAGAGGATTTCTTGGAAAGAAAAAATTCTGCTGAAACATTCGAGATTGCTTCAAAGAATTTGGAAATACCTGGTTCAGAGCAGAGAAGGCTTCATGGGCTTCATCATTTTAAGTGTCTTGCTTAGGAGAGGGAAGAGTGAGAAAACCTATTTGCTAGGATTTTGGAAGTGTTTATGTTCCCCTTTTCCTCCATGGTATTTCTTCTTAATTTAAGAGTGAGGAGTTAAAAATTGATCTGGAGCTTGGGAAAAGCATTCAAGCAGAGGACAACGGGGGACAGAGTGAACCCTTTACCCATATTGCTTGAGAAAGTCACCGCTTGGCAGTATATTCCTGGGAATGATAATATCATAGGTAACCTATTTGCTCTGGAATCTAAACCAGAGCATCATGCTTAAACCACCTGCATCTACGACGAGGGTAAATACATTCTGAGACTCTCCCCACTTACACAGGCCTGAATGGAACGTATGATTTTTCAGAGATCTGGGCAAATTCCTCAGTTTTAATAGTAGTGTATTCATTGATCATGTACTTTATACTTCTTTAGAAAGAAAAACACCACTAACAATTATTGGCTTTAACACCTTGCAGCTCATATACAGCTTCTCATATAAGGAAGAAACACCTTAAGCACAGTATGAATCTGGCACTAATACAATTTACAAAATGTAGATATGTTGGAGTAGAGAAGGTAGGAAATTAGTTAAATGGGAGTTTTAAAAATTAGGATATTTCCTTCATCAAGGGTTATGGAAAACATATGAAGGTGATAGAATATGCATTTTTAATCAACAGACGCTTTTTTCACTCTGAATACAGAATTGCAGACAGAACTTCAAGTTGCAAAAATTGTGAATGGAAATATTGAAGAATCATGATTTTTATCTAAATATTAACCACTGTATTAATTCCTGTTTTACAGTCTAAATGTAGGCAATTGCTTAGTCAGACATTGATATGCATGGAAACAACATGCATTGATTATAGCTGAGCAAGAGTGTGAGCAGACTGCTGCGAGTCAGAGCCCAGGTCACAGAGCAGGCAGCGCACTCCTCTGACCCGTGGAGGTTACAGCCTTTCCAACAAGGGCTGCAGCAGCTCGTGGAGAGGGCTGTCTCTCCCTAAAGGGTGCCAGCCGCAGACACTCCATGTGTGACAGTGGGGACAACCACAGGGCACTAATAAGGAGCTCAGTTCAGCTTGACTACATCAGGACTATAACATGAGCCCATTTGACTGGAGGAGCCAGTAACACGCCCAGACGGTGGTGCAAACACAGATTATAACCTGAGTTCACACAGGGCAGGATCTCAGGGCCCAGCAATGCCCCTGCAGCCTGGCTGCAGTGCCCTCCAAAAAATTCATGTGCCAAGACAGGCAACACCGCTCCCTGTGACCCCAACAGGATTGAGGTGAGGCGTGAGCTGCTGGGTACCTCCATCTTTTGTGTGCAGAAAGATGAACTGCTCTGGACCCCAAAGACCCTGGTGTGACCCATGCTGCGTGGGCTGGGAGTCGTGCTGGGATTCCCAGATGGCTCCCAGGAATGCTGGTCAACCCCATCGCACCTGGTCTGCACAGGCAGAGGCACAGACACTCAAAGCTCACAGGGCTGCCCATGGGTACCACATTGAGAGCCACAAGGCACAAAGGTTCTAACACCAAGTTATGTGCATAGTTGTCACTCTGATTTTTCTCCTCTCTTTCTCCTTCTCAGTCGAGTAAATTCCAAAATAACGAGTAACATCAATACTAGCTCCATCCAAATGAATGTATATGGAACAAAGAGATGCCTCTGTTCAGTGATTCTGAAGTGAGCTGACTCCTTGCTGTGCCACCAGTTCACCTTGCCTTACAACAACCCAGCTTATTTTTGTGGTTTTTTGTTGAAATCCAACATGGAGTAACAAATTACTTTTATTATGTCCATTTGAGCTACTCCAGCTCTTTAAATACTCACGTCAACTGCAACCTGTAAACAACCTTGTTGCGCATTGTGCAATCTGTGGATTGAACTCTTGAATGATAAAGACACAGAATGGTTTGAATAATGGTTCTTCGGTCGTTCTCTGACAGATGAATATGAATAATAACTTATTTTGGCCAAAACAACTAATTCCAGGTGAATTTATGTTCTTAATGGGAAATCTGCCATGACAAACAAGAAGGGTTTGGTACATTCTAGTCAAAAGTGGAATATCCTAAATTAAAAGTTTCAGTAGACTTCAATGTTCCTGTTAACTCTTCTATTAAATCTTCATAACAATGTGATAAGATAGAATTTGTTGTCTTCCACTTTATTAAAAAGAAGGCAACCTCTAGGACAAAATAATATTGGGAAATAAAATTTACCTTGGATTAGTTTCATGTAAACATAAAAAAAAAAACTTCTCAGAACTCATGTGAAAAACATAATGTAGTTAATATTAAATACACGGATTATGCAACCTATTACTTTTACAGTTTGTGCTCCTGTGTCCTTGATTTTGTCCCTGTTTTGCTTATGATTAATGAATGACTCACCCTCAGTACCCTCTCATTTATTTCATACCTCATTATGAATTTCAAATGGTCAATTTGTTATTTGAAAACAGCAAAACAAGCATGGAAGTTAAACAGTGCTCAAAAATGCAAATGACATTTTTATAAATAAATTACTATTCTGTTATATCACATTTTAATGGTTTACATTTTTAACTGTTTTTGATATAATTCTGAAGAGTGTATTTCACTTATTCCCACAGAATACCAGGTGTAGTTTATTTATATGAACATCAGGACTGTCAGTGCACGCTGTACAGTCTCTCGCACACAAATCCTACAATGACACCTGGTGTACTTTACAGTTTTCTATTTTGGCTTGTCAAGATCCTATGCTATAATTTCCCATGGCTTCTCATTTGTTTTGTTTGGAATTATTTTACCACAGTATGATACTTGGTAATGTTTTGTGATTTTACTGTCAGCATTCAGGTAGGGACAAAATAAAGGTTAGAAAAAAACTTTTGTGTATATTAGGTAAATTTACAACAGTTAAAGCAAAATCCACTGACTTATTTATGCTGAAAACGAGGTTTTGTACCAACAGTTCACAGCATTACTTTTTTTGTTGTTATACCCTTTTTCAGTATTGATAATTACTTTCATCAACAGAATTCGGTAATTTCAAAATGTTTTCTTGAGCAGAAAAAAAAAATTGGCTTGGGTGACATCGATACTGAATACCATTCTGTGGAGCACTCAGAGGCATCAACCAAAAAGTCCATCTTTGTTTACTGCAGTAAGTTCTGACATTGCACGCACTTCAGTGTGGGATAATCCAGGCCCTCCAGAAGACTGTGCAGGCTTCTCTTTCCTTATCACTTTGGCAATCTTGTCCACACCAATGAGAGGAGCTTAAAGCTCTGCAACAAAGACTTTACTGTGTGAAGGCATTACCTCTAAAGCCCCAGTGGCAGCTGCACCCAGCTCCTCCTGCAGAAGACAATTTGTCTCTCTGCCTTACCTTTCTCACTTTCTGGCTCATGATGTGCAAGCAGCAGCACCTGCACCTCCTATTTTTGCTCTATTTTATTTGCAGATGGATTATGGCTGTGAGGTTTATTCAGGCTGGATGCTGAGGCTGCATTCAGCTGAGAGTAGACCAGAATCCATGGATGTTATAAACAGGCAGGTAGAAAATAAGTTCAACCTATTGCATATTCTTCACTCTGTACAGCACGCATGGTTATTTGTGGTGCCAAGTTCAGTAGCTTAAATATTGTGTCATCACAAAAATAATGTAACTGAGCACGGCTATTAAATGCAGGCTGACCTGCAGCTTTGGCTTTGTTTAATATTGTAGATTTATGTTTCTCCCCAGCTCATTCAGAACTCTTTGTACAGTGGTTTATTAAAGTATAACTAAACATTGTCCTTGGTGTTCATGTATGTTTGGAACAATTCCAAAGCTATGCTCTTTCCCTTGAATTTTGTCAACATGTTCATTATAGGCCTTTATTCTTCCTTTAATTTCAGTGAAAACTTTACAAAGATCATTGTTTTAAATCAATCCCACCTGTGATGCACTTTTAGATTAGTGAACAAGTTGTCCCTCAAATTAAAAAAATCAAATATCCCACCAATATTCTACTCTTATTACTGCCAAGCTCTCTATTAGTTTTCAATGTGAATAAAAAAGATAACGTATTTACACATGGCAAGTGTAAGAGGTAATAATAAAAGATGAATTTGACATGAGTTACGAAGTACGTGCAAAAAAAAAAAAAGTGAATCTTTCCCACTGAAAACTTAATGAAGCTGTAATAAAAATGGAGTTTGTGATAGATATTGTAGAAACCAGAAAAACTACACAAGGCAGGAAGACTACATTACTACAATGTTTGAGTATTATCCTCAGTACAGAATGATCAAAAGCAAAACATGCATCGTGTGGAGGAGCTGAAGGTATGTACTGATGGGTTTACCTCTAAGGGTCTAATCTCTAGTATGTGGCTTTCTACTAAAGCAATGAAAGCATGGAGTCTCCTTGCCTAACTGGAATGCAAGTACTTCTCAAGGGTAAAGAGATAACTAAGATAACACAAGAGATAACTAAAACCAGTCTGAAACTTAACAGGTGTTTCTTCTGTTCCTTGAAGCATTCTATTTGAAAACATCATTTGTTCTTTTTTGTTCTAAAAATACCAAGACATATCTCCAGAAACTACTCAGTCTTCATTTTGACTCAAAAGAATCCATTACTCCATTATGCACACCCTTCACTTACACTGCAGACCGCTATTGACAATTACCAGGCACCCAGGGCAGCCCACACAGAACGTGCATCCTACAGACTCAGAGAATATAACAGTGAAAATACCACTATCATAAACATCAAAACTGAAAACTACAAGAAATGATAGAAGGCCAGATTCTGCCTTAAAGCTCTGTGAGGCAGATTCATCAGCAGTGTTACTTCACGTCCAAGCTCAAAATACGAAAGTGTAAATTTCAGCTTTGGCACTCTCAGCTAACAAACACCTGCAAACTGTGGGAGCTCAAGCTACTGTTCAGATGATTGGCTTCACTTTTGCTGCTTTTTGAAGACTGACTTACAGCAAGTGAGGACATGGAGTAAAGAAAGAGGGTCTTGGGGGAAGGCAAAGCAGTTGCTTGTTTAGCACATTTTATGGATAGGTCAGGGATGTAGGGCATGGATGTTGTGAGAGGTAATGAGGTAACTGGCAGCAGAGAACTCTGAGCTGGAGCAAATGTGAAGGTAAAAAGGAATCGAAATAGTGAACCATCTGCTTTCTAATGAAAACAGCTCTACTTGTCAGCAACATCCAGAAAAAATGATTTCTTAGTTGGAGTGTATAACCGAGGGAAGTAGCTTTTTTGCTATATGAGGTAATACACTCAAATGATGTATGACTTAGAAAATAGTGTGGGTTAATGATCTTCAGCTGGATCAGGGAGTAAAACAAAGTAATTTCATAATACAGAACATGATGGATTAAATCATGTTAATACTGGGTATATACATTAAAGAAAATGATCTTTCTGGCATACTAAATGGCAAAATAAAAAGCACTTTTAGTAAGCTATATGATTAATTAGTCTGCCCTTTTATTTATGTACCATGATAAAGTAAAATGTACTTCTTCTGGTTACCTCCCAGGCAATTATTCTAAAAGTTATATTGAATACACCAGCTTCACTGTATTGCATCAGTCCATCAGGAACTGCGACTAGGTCCCTGTCTTTGTTGTAAGTCAGGGGTTTTCTTTTTTTCTCTCCCTTTCCTGTCCAACCTTACTAGAGGTTATTGGGGGTCTGTATGTTTTTTAACTCACAGAAACATGAGATTGAACATGGTATGTTCATATATTGAAATAATATAAACATTGATTTGTTGTAGCACTATTACTTAACAGAGAATACAAAAAATTCCAATGAGTGAAAAGCTATAACTCACATGTAATTCAGGCAAATATTTAAATATCAGAATGCAAATGCTTCAGAGTTCATTCAGATTCTGAGCTGTTTCATTTCCTGCCTTCACAATTTAACTGTGTATCTTGCAAATTTCTACCACAGGTTCAATCACATCCTGCATCTTTTGGAAAAAAGCTGGAAATGCATTTTCAAAGGAGATTTCAAATTAAACTAAATTAAACTAAAAATCTCAGATTTCAGAAATAATATTACTTATAGAGTGAGGAATATTATTTTTTGAGGACTATTTGTCTTGAGTCTTATTGTACATACTTGTTAGAAATGATGCCAATGATGTAAGACAGAAGCTTCCTCTGGCACCGCATTTATGTGGAAGGAAGAAAAGGTATCAGCACTGAACTTGCTTCTTTCTTAAAATCTTATGAGCACATAGAAACTGATAAAATGCAGGAGTTAAAGAATAGTCCATTTCAATTGTATTTAAAAAGGGAATATTTAGCAAGCTGGGACAGCTTTTGTATTCTATTAGGGATTCACATTGCTCTTCCAACTGGTGTGCCTTAGACAGATGGACTTAAGAGCACGGAAAATGTGAAACACCAGACTTGGACATTTTCTAATGTCAAATTCAGAATTCAGGTGGGGAGTGTTTTTGACAGAGAGAAACAGGTTTTTGTAAGGGGCCCAGCACTTACATGGATTTATTCTGTTGGACTATTCCACAGACCTGCACAGAAAAGTAAATCCACAGAAAAACCCAGGCTAAAGGAAAGAACTTTTAAGAAAACAATCAGCTAAGAGCAACCCTTTTTTCTTTTTTTTTCTTTTTTTTTTTTTTTTTTGATAGTTGCTAGTGTCAGACATTTGTCTACTACAGCAAGAATTTGGAATTTCTGCATGCAATCCTTGCAATGTTCTAATTCTGGATTGTCTAACACAGAGTCCACCTGCTGATTCAGAGTCAGTATTTGCTGACTAATCTTTTGTTTGCAACACCCCTAATGCTTTCCTCTGGCTCTGGAAGTTTTGCTTTCTTTGCTGCAACATGAAATCTGTCTTTACCAGGAATTAATTACATCGTGGTAAATACAAATCAAAATATTTTCAATATTTACTCCACCTGTACATTTTGCATTTATCTGCTGTCAAAGGAATTGCTGTACCATCAAGCTCTACAAAGTCACTTTTGTATTTTAGTGGGTGTGAGTGCAGTGAGAGTGTTTTTCCTTATGTCCTCTGCTATAATCTCATCACCACTCAGAGTGCAGATTTCAGGCCTCTCAGATTTCTGTTTAATGTAGAAAAAGGCACACAAATTTTCCACTTGTCAAAAGTATCTTAATTTCATCCTTTTCTATGAATACTGCCCAAAATTATTCTGTACTCCTGTTCCAAATGTTCTTCCTTATTCTAAAGAGGATCATAAAGGCATTAACCAGGAGGATTTTTCCATGCTGCTCATGCAATATCACATCTGTACTACTTTTTAAAGGGAGCAGTTAATGATAAATATTTGCTTTATTTCACCAATTGATACCAATATAACCTATAGCTGTTAATAGTTATTTATATATTTATAAGCACCTTCTCAGCCTAGAACCAGATAGATACTGGCTAGAAATTCCAAATAGATACTGAAGCAAAAATGTGGACACCTATTTACAACTAGTAAATATGCTTTAAAACAGATTTTTTAAGGTCTGGGAATTAGTTCCTAGTGAGACCGTTGTGAGAACATAGAAAATGGGTGACATGTATCACAGAGAAACTGTATTAGCACAGCTTCTTCAAAGTGTTGGTCTAAAATATCATTACATTTTTGCTACAGTTTAAAGTTTGTAGAATATAACACCATGGAGAAGTGCGACTTTGAAATTAGCCTTTGCAAGCGCCTGTGATGAAGGCGAGGAGCTTTAACAAGCAGCAAGCTTTAAACCTAAAATTACAATAATTTATTTGCTCCAACAAAATTAGGTAGATTAGTTATTGTTCAAATTGATTTGTTACACAAAATAACAGTTTTCACATTAAAAAAAAAAAAACCCAAAACCAAAACCCTGGAAAACTGAGAGAAGTGTTAGTGCTCTTGCACTCCAATAGTGTTGACAAGACTCAACTAGAAATGCAAGATATGTATAAAGAGTAATTTTGTCTCATTAAATGATAACACTAGTGGTTCCTCTTCATCTCCTTAATTCATTTCTTATAGTTTTTCTTGTCACATCCACTTGTTTTATGGCTTACTAACTTGCAAGTTATGGTCGTAATTTATGGTCAAAATTGAGTGGTAGCAAATCACAGAATATTTTCATTGATTACCCTAAATTGTCTAATCTCCTGTATGTTTTTAGGACTTGATTGGGTGGTATTTACTGATTGCCTTCATCTAATTTAAAAATCAATCAATAGCAACAATGAGAGGTGGTGGATAAATCGAGTCTAATGCAGCATAACTGCAGCAAATATCCATCAAAGGCTCATTCTCAATCAAATTTGTGGGAAGTTTTAATACATAAACCAAAATGTCTAAAAGCCTTACTTCTAGAACACATCATTTTTAAATTGTGCTCTGCAATGTGACATCTTATTGCTCTTATGCTGTCTATTTAGGGCAGTTTCCCACTGCTAAAATGAACATATTTCACTACAATAAAACTGTAGCAAACAAGAGAAAAAAATGTCATCAGCTTTGGTTTAAAGGCACTTTGT
Organism: Dasyornis broadbenti; assembly: GCA_013397935.1. Classification (NCBI taxonomy): domain Eukaryota; kingdom Metazoa; phylum Chordata; class Aves; order Passeriformes; family Dasyornithidae; genus Dasyornis; species Dasyornis broadbenti. The sequence goes on along the minus strand of VZRN01004661.1, from coordinate 1,930,837 downwards.
TCCATCTTCCTCAATATCATCTGTATATAATAATGGGAATTAACATAACGTCAGCTTTTCATATAAAGTGTGTGCATTTTCTCTGAGATAAACATTCTAATAAGTGTCTTGGTAGGAAATGTGTTTTCTACATTCAGAAATCAATTCACTGAAGTTGTTCCTTACATTGCTCTTTTTTAAAAGCATCTTTAGTTCCCGAAGTTTTGGACAGCAAATATGAAGGAAGCTGTCTGGAAGGCAATATTCTAATTTCTTCACATTATGAGGGCAAAACAGTTCATGCAGCAAAGAACAGAGAGTAAATGGAAACCTTCCTTTTCCAAGTGATGGCAGTACAAACATAAAATGCTTTTTTATAATTTGTCATAAGCAAACATGACATAAAAAAACCATTTAATTTTTGAACTAGGCATGGATCTTCAGATATAAGCAGTTATATAAATTGAGGTCGGAATGATGCTGTCACTAACAGCTGGATGAGGAGCTAGTTCTGTAGCCTGGAAAAATAAGTCAAAACTGGCCTCTAATCTTAATCTGCTTTCAGAAACGGGTATTGAGTGCCAGAACCTGCTCTGTAAATTCCATGTAGATTGCTGAGGAGATTCAGCTTTAATTTCCTGACAACATCGGACATATGAAGCTACAGACTCGTTAAGCAATAGGATATTCTTTCCTGTGACTCCAGGTGTAATAAATAACCAGTGAAAGAGAGAAACTTGGAGCTTCAGGGATTTTCTCATACTTTGCAGGTATTTGATTTTAATTTGAGTCAAGGGGGGCTTATTAATGGGTCAACATGTGAAAAAAAAACATCCAAAAGCTTTGAATGGTTCTGAATTCATTTAGATAAAAATTCCTTTTTGGAATCTAAAGAAAGTACAGGCTATATGGCTACAATCCACCACTGCTACAACAAAACCACAGATATGTAATGGATTGGGAAAACACTACCGCTCTGGAAAATAATGATTCTGTTCCAATCAATTGTAAAATATCCTTTGTTGCTAAACACTCTTGAAAAATCTCAGGCCCAAGCAAGAGAACACAGCACACATTACAAATATAAAAGACAACCACCAAAGAGAACCCTACCAGCAGTCCACGGTTTATTAAAATTCTGACATTCTGAGATATCTTCTTGCCAAGGGCCCTCTTACAATGACATCTGTACACTTGTCATTACATTGTGGTTCACATTACTTACATAAACATGCCACAGGGAAACCATGACTGATATAATTTTTGTAAGATTGAAAGGTAGCCATTGTGATCATTAAAACAAACCTGAGAGAGCCTTCCTGATGATGGAACAGATTCAGTTACTTCTTCCTTCTTTGTGGGTCATTAGTTAAAAAGGGGAAGGTGGGGGAGGAGGGAGGGAAGGCCATATACTGCAGGTGTTTTATCCTTTGTAAGGAGACTGCACTGAGACAAATGATTCTAGCTGGCATTTTGTACACACCGGAGATTGCTTATCGATCCAGATCAGAATATTCAGGCTGGCCCCGGGGAAAAGGCAGAGTATTTTCTGAGGGAGTTAATAACCTGGCAGCTGAGCTGTCTTGTCCAATTCACTGAACCTAGGGCTCTAATCAGGCCAGAGTTTTTATTTTGAGAAATCTTGCCATATGTGTCTGCTATCTGCCTTCCACTCTATTGGAACAGTGACAGTGATTGAAATGACAGCCTATAGATAGAGTCTAATCAAATTGTTTATTATCAGCCTAAATCAATATGTATAGATTGTAGAAACATCACTGTCATGCCATGAAAAAGTCATACTAATACTACATGCTGCAGGTGTAATTCTAAAATGTATTTTTCCATCCTAAATTACGTCTGAATGTAACAGAGTAAAAGAAATAGAATGGTGTAGCAGACAGTGAAAAATATACAGGTTTAAACATTTCAATAAAATAACATTAAGGATTAATGTTAAAATGCCATGTTGGGCATTGCTTAAATATGTTATCATGTTCCCAGTGAAGAACAGAGCTGTGGGAAAGGAAAAAAGAGATTGAAAAGTTGTTTTGCCTTTTGTATAGAAAGGGAAAAGCCTCAGAGACATCTGTGTAAGCACATGCTGCAGCATGAATCAAATTCCAGCACACCTAAAAAGTGAGTTGTGAGGCAGCCAGACTACAGAGATGAAAATACAGTAACACGAGTCCCTTTGGTACCACACAAATATTACTCCCAAGAGCCTACCAAAGAGCTTGGACCATGAAATCTAATGATTTGATAAGAAGCTGATTTCATGAAGCCCTCTCTTCTGAAGACTCTTGGATATCCTTTTTGCACAGAAAAGATACAAGTGCATTATAGGGAAAAACTATTTGATGGTATGTCATAAACCAGATTCTGCAGGCTTAATTATCCTCTCTAGCAGAATCATTCACACACAGAACATGAGATGAAGAAGGGATATTCCTGAGGGCATGGCACTGGATGGAAGTCTCTCCGATTTGGGAGAGGACCAGTGAAGCTCACCTGAGTGTATGCACGAGGAATTGACAGCAATGGACAATTGCTGGAGTGCTTGTGGCCCAGCAAGAGTCAGCTGTGTAGTTCAGAACTTTTGAAGAAGCTCCACTGGCAGAATTTGTACTACCTAACATGCCCTGGGGATTAATTTATTGCCTTGCTCCTTGAAAAAGAAATTTCAAAACTATTTTGAAGTACTCTGGCAAGGTAAAGAAGCTGTAACTTTAGAGCAAATGATATGTTTTTCCTGAAAAATGGTGTGAAATAACCTTCTGGCTAATTAATCTTTGCAATGCAAAGATTAATTCAAGCTCTTGTTTGAATATCGTTTACATTGTGTGATTATTGGGCTGAGTCAAACATATAACAACTTTTAGCATTACAGCATACATGTTAATAAAAATAATATTGTGCTGTAGTTTGTACTAATTTAAAGAGGTATTTTTTCCTTGGATAAACGGACTTTTCTTACTGTGAGCGTGCAAAACTCTCCAAACAGCAATTATCTTTGGCTGAATTAATGTAGGAATTTTCCTATTACATTCAAAATTAGAATTTCTTGATTGCCATTTTTTTTTAAAAAAGGTACTTATTCAGCATAAAACGTTAGCATATAAATTTAAGAACAACCTTAAATTCCTCCTGAATCGGGAAAGAGGTTAAGCAGATGTATATCCTTAAGTTTTAAATTACTTCAGTGGGACTTTCTCTTTTCTTAAATTTTGAATGTACTTGAAGTGGACTAAAGGCTAAGCATAGAAAATGAACACAGGTGGTTCAGTTCGGCCCACAGCTGGCACAAAACCAAAATTTAACATTACTTTTAAAATGTTTTGACTAAAATCCAGCAAAGTACTTATGTCTACACGCAGTGCTGATTTAACTGTCTCAGTTTATAGTTACACTGGTGCAATTTCCTAGCGTGGATACAGTTCTGCTGGTATTTGCTTTGGCACAACTTAGCAAGGCACTTTTACAGAACTGAATGTCTCTGAAAGCCAAGGAGGCTGGGGTAAACCTGCAGCAGAGAGCACCAAACCTCAGCGAGCAGGAAGCACAACACTGAGGGGACATGAGTGAGAAATTTGCCTGTTGAAATGGTCATCTTCAAAACCTTCAGCAGATCAGTGGTGGCATTTCTCAGCACACTTCTGCCAGTGTGGCTATTTGTATGTGAGTTCATTTCACAAGCAGGAGCTCCTTCCAGAAGGCGTGGATGAAATGCCCAGGTTGTACTTTGTGCACTGTAAGCTCCATTGAGCTGGCTATGCTCTAATTGTTGCGTGGAAACATGGAAACCTGTTTTGGGTTCTGTAAGGCATGCAGTGAAATCCCTCTGACACTCTTCTGATTCTGCTGAGAACACATTATTTTTTTTATCATTGTTTCGCTTTTTGTTAAAACTTTTTGCAGCCAAACAACTCAAGATAAAAGAAAGTACTGTTGTTTTTTTTTTTTTTTTCTCTTCAAAGGATCTTCCAGGAAGAGTTTGACCACAAAGAAGGGTGATAATAAAGTGATAAAAAAGAAGAAATAATCACCTTATTATGTGTTATTTACAATGCAGAATAGTGATCAACACGGTCACCATTATCCAACATTCCAATACTTGTGTCTCAGTTATGGATACCACATACTAATGGGAAATATACCTAATAACCTAGTTCTACCTTGGGAAAGAACTGTTTCTAGGATTCTCCCATAAAACTAGTAAAATTCTTATTTATACACCACTTAGTGCTTTAGATAGGCCATTTCTCTAGATCCATTCATTTTCTTTTTGGTTATTTCTGTTATGGGCTGATTTGCTTTGTCTATGCGCTAAATGGGATGTAAAACTAAGTGCTACTGATACAATTTCTATGGGTTTATTTGTTGCTTTTTTTCACCTTGCTTTGTATAGACAGCAGATGTATCACGAGAAGATGCACAGCATACTAAATTCTTATCTCATTGGAAGAGCATAGTGCTTCCAAATTAAATAGTTCAAGATGCAAAGAATGACAGCATTAAAGTCACAAGTGCAAACCTTAGCCTGTCCCCTTCCTCACAAACATTCCAACTGCCAGACTGTTGCCATTTTTAATTAAATGCATCACCATCTATCAGCATATGGACATATCAAATGGATGAATATTAACCTCTCAGCACTTGTTCTCTAATTGTATTTGAAACTACAAATAAAAATTGAAAAATAGTACATTTAATATTTTCAATGGTCACTACTACACCTGAAGTAATTCCTCTAATTTTACCTACAATATAATAGTGACAAAATTAGGAACAGAAGTTTCGCCTCTAGCAATCCACTTCCAGTTTTCATGGTTACCATAAAGAATTTAACTGCTTCCCCTTTTCTCCATACATTGACTCTAAGATTAATCAGATTTCTCCACTAGCAACAAATGAAGCCCTATGTTGTAGAACTATTTGTTTCTTTTCAACTGCGTTGTGGTGCTGCTAACTAAATCCAGTGGCATCACAACAAAGCCTTACTTGGGCTCAGGTTCAGAAATTTTGCAACCTAAATACCAAAACTAAAAAAGCTACTATTCAAATAAGAAGGGAAAATATAGTATGATATAGCCCCGTGTCCCACAATACCTCTATACATAGTACTGCTTCACTTCAGATGCACAAATAACTGATGCGCTGTACAAACCAGCCCTGCAAACACGGTGTGCCTTCCAAACTGTACTTAAAACCTCATTACATTTAATAGTTCTGTACCAAAATGCAAAGTACTTCAAAAAAATTCTGACAAGATTTACACACACAAAAAAAAAAGAAAAAAAAAGAAAAAAAAGAAAAAGACTACTGAAACACAGGAACATGGAAAAGTGTAACATTAGAAAGTTCTAAATTCAAAGCACACTTCAGGAGCATAAAGGGGGATTAATGAAGAGCTGTGATGGTGAACTTCTAGAACAAAGAGTTTAAGAAATGAAATGCATATCAGCAGTGTCTGTCACGCTGCAAGGCTTGATTGTAGCACCTTGCCTTCATCAACTGGAAAAACCTTTGCTATGTTGTTTACAGACAGGGCTGGCAACCCTTCTGCATATCCTGAATTCCCACTCTGGGAGGAGTTATATATAGCAGAGATTCCATGGGATTCCCTGGGCAGTCCAGATACACTTGTGGCCAGCTAATCCTATTCTGTTTGAACACAAGACACAGTGGTAGTGACCACGCTGATCTTACCATAGATGTACAGAAGTGTACATCAGTCCTAAATGAGGATTTCCTTCCAAAGGAAGGAAGGAAAGAAGGAAGGGAGACTTCTGAAATGCTTTGTAAAGCTTACCTTTATAAGCACTAAGGAGAAATTGAGGGATTTCTTCTACACAGAGAAAATTGTCTAAATTGGCTGGAAAAACTCATTGACCCAGTCACATTGTGTGAAGCTTGTGATCAAATACAGCCTCAGGCTCTCCTGCCTTATGCATTTGTGTGTCTTGCTCAGAACACGTAGCACAAAGTAAAAAACACTACTTTATTGTGATAAACACTACAACAGAATGATGTTTGCACAGGCATATGTGAGTTGGTCCTCTCTAGGTGGCTTGGGAACATTGTATTCAAGGTTTTTTAGGTGTAAATTTACAAGCACCACAAAAGAATTTTAAAGTTTTATTGATCAATTATTTCAAGCAGAGCAGTGCAAACATCAATGCTACAACAATACAAATTATCAAACAACAAAAAGAAAAACAATTAAAGCTGAGCCGTGAGACTGATGAATTCACAGGTACTTCTGCAATGCATATTCAAGAGCCTGAGTAATTAGGTGTAACTGTAGAAAGACTGTTAAATGTCCTTTATTGTACATCTATGAAATCTATTTCACTGAGAAATCAAGTACATTGTTTTTGTGGATCCCTTTGGACAGCTACAAAAAATGAGGGAGGAAAGATGGTTCTGTGATTTAGAGCATGGAATGGGAGAGGGAAGTCTCTTGAATCTTATGACTTCCTAAGTAGCTTGAGGCAAAGACTTAATTTGCCACCTGTCAAAAAGTCTGACAATGCTTCTGTGTGCTTATCTGGGCTAGGAGGGTATGTATGTTAGGAATGCCCTGACAGAGCACAGAAATGAATAACAGGATCACTCCAAGTGTCCAACTACAGAACTCACCCTAACACTAGCGCTCCACATAATCAAAGCTAGCATTTCACTCTCTGCTATTGCAAACATCTGTGTTCCAAAAATCCTACATATGCTTCCTTGATATTATATGATGGAAACTTGTATTTCTAGTCATTAGAAATTCTCAGATGGTCTCATCTGTGGAAGCCCAACTAAGGCTGTACTTGGTTCTGCAAAGTTCTGAGTATTGTCAGTGCTGATTCCGAGTCAGAGGCTCAGGATTTCTGCAGTACCTCTGAATATGAAGCAAAGGTTTAGTTTAACCTTGAGAAGTCAGTCCCCCTCCAGACAGTGTTTCAGAACTTCTAGTTCAGGACTCTGCTCTGAACTGCTTCCCCAACCCTCCTTGTTCCTTTTCTGTGTTGACTATAGCAAAGTCAATATCATTAAACATAAATTACTCCTTCTGAATACTCCAGGTCACTTCCATAAGTTGATGTCTAAATTCATCGTCCTAGTACAACTTCCATGATGAAGATGAAACTGTAAAATTCAATCTGATTAAGTTGTATTCCTTAAGTCATGATAGCTTGCTTTTTTTGAAATCCAGATTCTGGTTTAGCTTTGGCAGCATATAAATTCTGGATTAGCCAAACTAATTGCAAATAAATAATTTATTAATCAGAGTGTTACTCTCATGACTTAATGAGCCCATAACAATCCTCAAATCAGTAGTCTATAACTATAGTATGTTTTTCCAACTCTCTGGTAGAATCTAGGCACCACATAACATACCATATAGAAGTGAGACAATAGGGTGAAGATTTTATATAGCTTCATTTTGCAAATCCTTTCAGAATTTTATGTTTTCGTACTTTAAGGTGAAAAAACAAATCTATAGAGACTGATATATATAGTACTTGAAGCATATTGGGCAATATTTGTTGAAATTCTTTGTAATAGACCTAGGCAGTGATAACAACAACGTGAGATTAGCTCTAACACTGAGAATATAAGCAAGACTGCGTAATTATCCTGTGAATCCAACATTTAAAAAATGAGAAAAAGCCCCCTTGTCTGCCTTAACAATAGTGTAATAAATTATTTGTCTGGCATAGCAACAGCATGAAGGAAAAGAACATCAGCTTGAATCAAAACAACTGATGAGGCAACCTATTTAAGGTGAGCTAATTCTTCATGTCTCTGAAAATATCTAGTGGTCATCCTCCCGCAGGCTTTGTTTCCATGCAATGATTGCACTTGTTTTCAGATAGAGATGCACTCATGTCTGCTCCCACCCCGACCTGGTGCTCACAACTTGGTTTTAAAAAATATTTTGCTCAATTAAGCAGAATAAGTGAAGCTGCTTACTCTAAAACATTCATTCTATCAGAGTTTTAGAAAGAAAAGTTATATAAGATCCTTACCTGAATGCATGTGGATTTGAATGTAATTTTATCTCTGGCCCTCAAAGGTGTCATTTGTGTGGAGAGAGATCAGCATCATTTATCCTCTTATTACTCTGAAAGTGCCAGTGAGCCTGAGAGATGGGGAACATGCCACATAACCAGAAAATTATCCACCGCCAACTTGCGATTATCCTATGTCTTTTCTAAAAAGAACAAAGGTGTGCCCCACTGACAGCTCTTCACAGGCAGTACAAGGAGCTCTCAAGAGTTTCCAGCAATCTTCAACATAAATAACAAACAGGAGATAGTTTATAATATGGTAGGTAAAGCTAGGGCTTTTAAGGAACACATAACCTAACAGAACTACCAGTGAAAATCATAGTAGAACAGTTGTTTCTTAAGCTGAACACTTTTCTCTTTAGGCTGAAGGTTCCAATCCCATAAACTAAGGCTTCAATCTTCATAGAAAGTTGTATTTCTGTAACAAGCATATTAACACAAGGAGACTTTTGCCTCCAGGCTCCCATTGTTAGATTACTCTTTATATTAGACTGTCCCAGAAAAGACTTTTTTTTAAATAAAGTAAAAGACCTGAAAGATTATCAGCAGAAATAATAGTTAGGAATACAGAAGAAAGTCCACAGGATAACAATTAGGGAAAAAGGTGGATCCTTTGCAAGTCCCTCTCACAGAGCATGAGGTAGTGCTGGGACTGAGGTCACATTTTCTGAAAACGGTGTCAGAAAATGAAGGTATGGTTTCCATCTCAAACACAATTCAAGAATTAGACTATGGAAATCATACTGCTATCAAAGAAATTTTGGCTAGAGGTTAGGAAAATGTCTGGTGAGAACATTGTAAAGGGAACTGAAAATATATGTCTGCAAGTGAGAAGGAAAAATCCTATTCTTTTTCAAGGATTATGTATAGACAACACATCAGAGAGTTGTACCTCAGCTACTGCTCTATGAACTGTGACAATCTCGTAGTACATTCACCCATGTTTTTTGTAGTTGCATCACTAAGGAAATATTCAGTGTATCTACGGATGATTGCAAATGTTGTGTCAGAGTCCCGGCAAATTATTCATCACACTTTTCTAACAGGCTGGTAACAGGCATGGGTTCAAAAAGCTGAATGACTCAATAATAACTATTTGCTGTCATATTCACCTTACCATCCTCTCTTTATTTACAGTTATGCAAGGCTTACCTTGATCAAGTAAATTAAATGGTTGCCTGCTTTCTACTGGCACTGTTGAATGTTTCAGAAAATGCCCAAACCACAGTCGTTTTCTACTGCCATGGCAGTTAACACATTCTCCAATACAGTTCTTACCTTTACACACCAGGACATAATGGCTCAGCTGTAGAGTTTGAATTTGGACTGAGGAATTTTACTTTCCAACCTTTTTTTTATCTTCCCTGTTGATGCCAAGCTGCTTTGCTTGCCAGGCCACATCTTACATCTACAACAAATGTGGGAAATGTGTGTAGTGCTCAAGTTCCATGCTCCCAGTCTGGAAATCACTCAGTTACACAGCTTAAGATATTTTTTTGATGCTCAGGTACTGATAGTGAAGCTCTGGTTTTGTATTTCTCTCCTGGGCTGTTGTCTGACGTAGTCACTTGCAATGTGTTTGCGGCCCTGGCACACTTTTTACTGGAAGTCAAAATTCACAAACTGCACATCTTTCTGAATCTTTACTTTTTTAATGTTTGCTAATCAAATAAAGAGGGCTATTATGGAGTTGATGTCCCATGTCACAATGAGAAAATTAATTTCACTCTGTTCTTAGAAATGGATAACTACTATGGGGGAGAATAACATCAAAAGTCACTGTGAAATTTTTGACTCTGAAAGTGACATTAGAATAAAAAAAAGGACTCAAAATTAAAAAAATTACAAAAAAAAAATTCCGTCTAGCATTAACACATTTAAGGAGAACAATAATGAACATTCTTAACCAAACTTCAATAGAGATTTACTTTGCAGTATATTCCATACACACATTCACACCATGTTTCTTAAAAGTAAACAAGCGAAAAGTAAAAAATGCAACTGCCAAAAGAAGGTTATTTATGTTCAAACTGTACCGGAGAAATTAGTCAAGGGCAATTCACGCATGTGAAAATATGATTTCTAACACTACCAAGGTCGATAAGACCTTAGGGAGTAAATGCTGACCACATAAATCAAAGATGCCTAGAGGCAGTTTTGAAGATGAGTGGAGAGGCTTTAAAAGTTTTTAAAAGCCTGTTAATAGTCCAGATGAATCAGCAATGATACCACAACAGCAAAGAACTTGTTTATGAAATGAGCAAACCACTGCTCGATGTCCTTCTGTGGATTGGATTGCCCGAACCCAGAATCATACAATTCTTTCCTACATTTCAGAAGTAAGGACCTGATTATTTCTCAAAACTGGAAAATGAATAAAGATGCACCACTGTAAATGAATCCAAAGTGCTGAATTAGTTTGCTTGCAAAAATATTTTAAGAAAAAGACGACCTCAGTGACCAAAGTACTTTTACATGAACATTTCCTGTTTAGCCAAGATGTCTAAAGAGAAATGCATTTTATCTGAAAACGCATATTGGATAGCAAGATTTTTTTGCTTTAGTTTGCTGGGTGGGCTTTTTAATCATTTTCCCCATGGTAGACGAACAAAAAACAAAGAGCTTTTTTTCCCCTCTAAAACAGAAAATTGATAATTTTTCATTTAAACCCAGACACTGAACTAGAGTACTTCTGATTAGCCGGCTCCCCACACTCCTTTGGCTGCCACTGTAATATCTAAACATCTCCTGTTTCAGGTTGCCTTTCCAAAACATTGTGTAAGTTAGAACATACTCATTTCCCACACAGCTCAGATATCTGGGATACATATCTAGCGTGATATATGAAGATATCTGAAATCAAAGAGAATTTTAAAACAATCTTTTAAAGCAACTCTGTGTGCACTACTAATAATAGCTTGAATTACTAACAGGATGAGTTTGTGCCTGAGTCAAGACCCTTCTAAATCTTAAACAAAGATGAATTCAGAATGAATGGCAATTAGACCTCACTGTGTATTTATTAATTTCTATTCATAATTAATAGTAGGTTTTTGAACATTCCTGTGTTATACCATTATCTCATATTTTCAAAAATACAATCAGGGACAGCATCCTGATTTTTAAACTGTTTTTCATGTTGATTCTGTGCAGGTAAACGTTTAAGTTGCCACAACCCCTTTCAGCACACACTCTTCACTCTCTCATGCTCCTATTAGCAAATTCCACAGCTATTCCAAACAATTCCTCTTCTCTTCTTAGACATTGCTGTTTAATAGAGTCAAAGAATATTTGATTTCACATAAGCACAATTTGATCAGCAAGGGTGGTAGAGATCAAAAACTAAGTGCCACCATGCCCTAGTTTTTTTCATACAGAGATGTGCACTGATTCCTATTCTTATAAGACAATGAGTTGAACTCTATAAGGAGGAGGTTTTCAGAGTCCACTCAATCCGGAGAGAGAAAAATGTTGGGTAAACTGCATGCAAAATACTGATAGAGAATACAGGAAGAACTCATCACCCTTATTACAGTCACTGGTTATCCTGGTAAATATCTCACTGAACATCTGCAAAGCCCACAGTCACGGCTCTCCAAGAATTCCTGAGGCACTTGAGATTAGACTTGTACACAGTTGTTTCCTCACACAAAATTTCTACCTTCCTGTTCACTGCAGAGAAGGAAAAAAACCTAAAACATGAGTCCTCCTTCTTGAGATGAGCTGGTGAAGATCAAACTGTATTTGCATGGAGTTTCCAGTGAAATTTTGCCAAAGGACAAAGGGCTGTATGGGCCAAGAAAAACCAGAAGCTCTACAAGTGTAGGAGGACTGTGATTGTTGGCTGAGTTTGAGAATAAATTGAAGTCAGACTAAAGAACCAACAGCAGCTATTTCTCAATTTTTAAGTTTTTTTTCAAATCCCAGCACAGCATGAAAATAATTTGTTATGGACATGAACTAGAGAAGTCAAGTATATAGTATTCTGAAACTGAAATCCAAAAATACAGTATTTCAGGTTAGCTGACCTGTAGCTGGTAAGCCCAAACCACTATCTGCATTAAATTTTCTGGTTTGGTCACAAGCACTCTTGCTTCCTGATATATTTAACTAAAATTTGCAGGTATTGCCTCACGTGCACCTTCTTTGGCTATTACCAATGCCTATAAGCATGTGCATAACGTTTTAGACCACCAGACTTTATTACCAGCAAAATCAATTTCTGGGCTTTTTTTTTTGTTTAATAGAGTGCAATGAAGTTTTCTGCCTGTGGATGCATCTGGAGGTTGCTGGAACATTTTGACTCATATTCCCAACATCTTCTCATCTGATCAGCTGCACGAAGACAAAAACACCACTGCTCCCTCCCTGCACACGCCATTTTGAGAGATAGACTGAAGTAGAAATCATATAAAAATTATATATAACCTGTAAAGAGGACGAGCACCACACGTTCTTGAGCCACTCTGGAGCTCTTGGAGTTGACTGTTGTGCTTTTCCTTAAACTCTTTCCAGATCTCTCATATCCCCTGTTTGGATAGGCTTTCCCACAGCGCATTCAAGGAACACATAGCTCTCCATGCATCCATTAGAAGCTCATATGGGGCATCTTCTCAGAAGAGATTTTTAATCTGGCATATATTCCTCAGCATGGTGGAATGGCCCCACCTTCCAAATGGCTGGGGAATTCACATTGTATTGGATGAGCATTGAACGAAGTGCAGATTTGATTGGCCAAAGAAAGGGGCAGAAAGACGAGTATTTTCAAAGAATATTTATTGCTATGGTAGCTGATCTGAAGGGTTTCAGAGTCACTTTAGGCCAAGTTCAGGACTTAACATAAGGAGAATAGAAGAAAAAGTGTAATAGCCTGTATGTTCTTTTCTAATTTTTTTTAGACCAAAGTGTCATAAAATGTTTTATTTTATAGGTAGGAGTAATAAAACCAAAGGGGCATGGCCAATTAAAATGTACATTATTTTAAGAGATAAAAGGCAGATCAATTAAGATGATGTTTCAACCCATCTATGGTAATTTATATTAGCTGAGATTCTGTATCTAAATATTAAAGCAGCAGTCCTGACACTTCCTTCCCCCCTCCCGATTTTAGACTTTAAAGACATTTTGCAGTTCAACAGTACAGAGCAAGAGAAACTCTGTGCTGCTTCTGGGTGATAACGCAGCTATCGTCTGCACCAAAATAACCACAAAATTGTGTTGGTTTTCTAAAAGATAGAGTGAAGAATAACAACCTAACTATAAGCACAACGGCAATTTTAGTTAAGTAAAATACAATTACACCAGCTAGAATTTCTTTTGTACACGATTAGTAACAAACGTTCCTTGTCCTATGAAAACGTGCCAGGAAATTTTAATTGACTGCAAGCATCCAAGGCTGCCATTAAACACATCATCTGAAAGATTAATGTTTTTGGCCCACACTTACCTACCATGTAACCTGCTTTATGGTTTACAAGATGGAATGATTTTGTTTTACATGACAGTTATTGGGCCTAATTCTGCTCACAGTTATGCCAGTGAAAATTTTGGAGCAAGTCCACTGAAGTCAATGGTTCTATAAAATAAGAGTAAAATTAGACTCAGGCCCACCATGCAATTTAACAATAATTATTATTGCAAGTTAGGCCAGATTCTGTTTGTCCATTTGTTAGCAAGTGGAACCAAGCACTAGACACCACATTCTTCTAAGATAAGAGGTGCCTGCATTAAGACTTGGCCCTTCCATAGAGACCCAGGCTCACACACCTTGTCTGACATAACGTGATGAGACCACTGCAGGCGTGAACATTCCCTGGCAATTTGGGAGGACTCCATCATGAAAATGCAGATGAAAAGTGAGGAATTCAGAAAGGGACTTTTGATTATAATAACATTTGCTTGCAAATCACTTCAGAATTACAGATTCTCTTTTTTAACATCAAAGGTTTGAGTCATGGTTGTCCTAAAATCAGTAATTTCAACACATACTTAATTTGGAGGCTTTTGAACAAAACTACATATGCAGTTTACTCACAAACTGTGCTGTACAAATTGAGACCAGCATTAGGTCACTGTACAAGCCACTGCACTTAGCAGAGCTCTGGGCCAGAGACTGGGAGAAGACAGGAAGTAGAAAGGAAATAAGATTGACACACGGGGATTTGTTCCCCTGCTTAACAAATTAGCTAAATTATTATTGTTGTTTTGGGAAAATCACATTCTGAACAAACACAAGTGGCTCTTGTCCTATCCCTTTTGTTTTCGGTGTTCCTTTACCTCATATAGCTCATTGCTTGAGTTTTTGAATTGTCAACTGTTGCTAACCAGCAGTTTTACCAGGACCCCATGAGTATGAAAAGCAGTTTTCCTTGCCAAGTCTACTGACAACCAGCTGACTTGAAAATGTTTCTATCTATTACAGCACATGTACAGGTACATAGCTTTCAAATGATTTCATTTATGTTAGAACCGGTAAAGTAATATTCTATTATTTCATTGAAAATAAAATTAATTGAGATATTTCATGCTGTTCTCCATCTTCCTTCTATTTCAATATTACTTTAACTGATTCATGCTATCTAACAACTAAAAGTTATCCAAAATAATTGTTGTACATTACATCCATTGCATTAGAGATGATCTGTGTTTATAAAACAAGACTGTTTTATGAATAAAATACACTAAGAAAATAGAGCTGTCTCAACAGCAATTGTGTCAGGTAAAAATACAGTGATATAGTTTGAATTTCTACACTTCAGTGCATCTCTTGAGGGTGTGAAGTGCTTAATAGATGGTAGCATTCATTATTGTCCAATCTTCTTTTATATGCTTATTTCAAATATTTGATTATTGCCTGGCTAATAATAGGTGCTTCATCAGTTGAAGAACAGACCAGGGAAGTGTAAATTGTAGCATGTAAGTGTTCACTGACTGCCACTGAAAATGTAGCTACTACTGTATGACAACCTTCCTCTGGTGTCTGCAGCCGCTGCTTCGTGTAACAGCAATGAAGGCTGGGGGAAATCAGGAAAAACTCACCCAGAGACCAATCCCAGCCCATTAATTTTCAAGTGCATGGAATGCTCCAGAGGACCAAAAATCCCATCTGGGGCCTGTGAAAACACATCACAGCAGTCACTGATTTACTGGCATCAGGAGCTGGGTGGGGAAAAGGCTGTAAACTGCCCAGTTCCATGGTGCTGCCTAGCACTGCTCTTTCCCTCTTTGCTTGAGCTCCTTCACCATGGCCACCCCAGAAACCTCATGGAGACATATCTTAGTTGCATCCTACACTGAAGATGTACAGAACCACATCTGAATTGAAGCTGGAAGAGGCCAAGGAGACTGTGTTATGAAGGAGAGTCCTGAGAGCACGGCAGTTTTGTGGAACAGAGCAGTGAGGGGCTTCTGAGCCAACCACAAATAGATGAGTGTGTTGCAGAAACACAGGGACTGAAAAAAACCCCAAAAGCTGCCCAGAAGAGCAAGACATGAAGGAACTGAAGTAAAAAGTTACTCTTGGAGTCTGATGATTTTACTTTTCTGCATATTTAGAGACAATATTCGAGGGAAAGATAAATGGATAATGGGGCTTTTGAGTTGCAAAATACATGGCTCATCTCCGTGGCTACAAAAATTTTAATGTAGTGGCTGGGGATGGACGTAAGTAGCACAAATAGGAAGCATTTGAACTGCTCTTCTTCATCTCTAGAGTCGACAAATACTTCAGAGCGAGGCTGGAAGCACCGCCAGCACCATTGGTCCTGGTGACAGACTCCACAGGTTACTGGGGAAGGAAGAAAATGTGCCTTCAGTTTTCTCAGTGCCAGCCCACAGGCTTGCCATGCCCAAACCACCCCGCTCCGCTCCTCGCTACCCCCGCTCAGAGCACTCACAAGTTACTGTGGGCCATTCTGCAATGAGCCAATTGTGTTATCCAACCCTTTAACACTTAGAGAAGCCTTTTCATCCAGCAACAACATAGCAGGAAGGTGCCAACAGATCCAAATGGGCTCTGGAATGATTTATTCATCCTAGGCTTCTAAGCCCCTTTTCCTCAGCATTAATACTAAGATTAATGTGTCCCATCAGTGCACTGCCAACAGGAACTTTAATAAAAGCAAGAACAGCTAGTTGGCTTGGCTTTCTTTCTACTTAAGGTTAGGACGTAATAAAAACAGCAGCCTACAAAGAGTTTCCCTTTCATTTACTTATTACTTTACAAAATGAAAATAATTTCATTCAATTTAAAAAAACCACACAGATTACAGGAAGATAGGCACGCCGCTGCCTAGAGTCAATCATTAGTCAGTTTTTAAAAGGATAGTAATATATCTACATATTTTAAAAGGAGCATATGCATCCTAAAACTTTCTAATAACTTAGTGTAGACAGGTGTATTTGAACCAAGGCACACAATATACAATACTTAGGAAGGATGCCAGATCCATCATGACAATAACTGAAATCCATAGACTACATGACAGACGTGATGCATCTGCAAACTAACGTTAAAGAATTTGTTAGACGTGAAGGAATAATTGCTCATATAAGTATTGTCAAAACTACGCCCCTTTTAAATCTGTTTATCCCGCCAGGGACAACACAAGTGTACCATGATGATGGTCTCAGCCCTTAAATCTCCAATTGCCAACAAATCACAACAAGCTGGGCTAGATTTTGCCCAGGATGGCTTTGTGCTTAAGAACTCTAGGTTTTACACCCTAGATCCTCAAACCTCCAACTTCAAGATTCAAGCCCAAAGTACATCCAGAACAGGTTACTGAATACCTAATGAATGCTATTTGAAAATATAACAAATTAAAAAAACAACCAAAACCTCTGTTCTAGGAGTTGCTGAGACAGTTTAGTGACGCTCTAACAGACTGCAGTGTAACAAAATCACCTAAACGGACTGTGACTGGTGCTGCAGACTGGGTACTGCATATCTGAATGCATAAAGTGTTTCCTTTTGGCAACTGTGAAGATGCCTGAGCCATTTAACAGTAAGCTTTCAAATTAAATCGTGATCACATCGCTACATTACAAAATGTATCCATTTCTACCTAAGAGGTGGTTTAGGTCCTTTTTCTTATGGTCACCAATCTCCCTGCCTTCTTTGGTGGAAAAAGTGTGAATGTGTGCTTGCACACTTCTCTTTTCTTCCTTCCCATCCCCAATTGTGCCAATTGTTCACCTGGCTCAGGCACAGAAACTGCAGAATTTCTGTGTGGTGGTGATGGGTGAGTGGAGCATAAACTTCATTTCCCCCTAAAAGGCAGAGGTTGCTCAACTGAAAGAACAGAAAGGCCTTTTATTCCTATAAAGAAAAGCAGAGGAAAAAGCTCTTCACAGTGAAGATGAAAAATATTTTATTTGAATCCTGGGAAGAACTTGTTCTTCTTACACTGGAGAATGGTCTATTCACTGCACAATTTGAATAACCTCTAGCTTTTCAAATGTCCACAACTGGCAAAAAGGATATATTTTTACATTTATTTTTATTTTTAGAAGTTATTTTATGATCCAAGTACGTATGCCAGAAAAAGACATTTCATGTTATCCCACCTACATGAGGAATTTAAAATTTTTTAATCATCTCAGGCATTTAGATTTTGAACTTCACCTATCTGGCTGTTATCAAAACGATAATGTAGTGTTGCCTCAAATTTTTAATGATTATTTGCATACTCTTACAAAAAGAAAATTTCTTTCAAGAAAAAAACCCTGGGAATGTAAATTATATCTAAAGGTCTTTTAATTTTTTCATTTCAGGAAATTTCTTACAATCATTTTGAAAATTCTCGAATGTTTTCCAGAAATACAAGGATTGTCATCTTTGAATTGCCAATGATTTGTCACTACAAGGGGCAAATCCTTGCAAAACAATTGTACAAAGTTGGTTGATAATGTAACTGAAACATTCTATGTCTAGAGTTTGACTAGACACACTACATAAATCAGCCAACAACGTAAAAATTGAGAACTGTAAAATGTAAAATTGACATTTAGCATAGAGAAGTTTCAAATAGGTGTAATTATGTAATTTCTTTAATCAAAGGACACCAGCAATACCACAGGAGATATCTAACCTATCCACAGGGGTGCAGATTTGATTAGGAATACCTGCAGTTAAAGCCAGAGTTCTCAGTTTATGCAGTGCTTAGTGAATACCAGCAACATGAAAATTCAGAATGCCACAGTCAGAACAAAAATTTCCTGCATATAAATTGTCAAACTTTTCATTATAAACTTTACTTTTTGTGAAGACTCCCACTATTAAGCTAGTTTAACTAATTTACCTAGTTTTACTAATTAATAAATAGTGGCAGACATATTATTACTGATTTTAACCTGACAATAACAATATTTTTTTTTAAATTAAGAAATATGATTTTGTCTCTTAGAAAAAGTTGAAAAGAGAGGTAGACCTATTGAGCCATAAGGAAAATTATTTAATGCAGTTTCTGCACTGAGCTTGGAAAGAACAGATTAGATAAATGGCTTGAGGAATCACCCTACCTCTAAATTTGATTTTACCAGCTGAAACTACAACCAGCAGTTTCTTGTTAAATCCTGTGCTCATCTGTATTTGAAATAGTGGTAGACCAAAAGTCTGGTCTTTTCCAACGAAAGGTTAATGGCCTGCCTCTCCCCTCCTGCATTGAGCTGTTTTCTGTTACAAGTTATCAGGTTTTGTTGGAAGGAAAAAAAAAAGCCATCCACAAGTCCTGTTCTATTTCCACACCATCTTCACTTCATTTTACCACGGCTGTTCTTTCGCTCATTTGCATTCCCTTTCTCATGCTGCCTTTGAATAACCACTGAAGACAATTTGTCCCCATTGAATACCCCAGATTTTGAGCAGGTCTGATCATGGATCCGAATATGCTGATCCGAATATGACACGGTAAAGGTTCTGAGGTATGCAACAATCCAGACTGGGATGCCTTACAGAGTGAGCCCACTTGACCTTGAGAGTTGAGAGCAGAAAGTGGCTGGCACCAATAGGATTATTTCATTTTTGGAGACGAGATCATGCAGGCCTCTACCCAGGGTAAGAAGGAGCCCTACAATAATGTTTTTCTGAACTAGTTAAACCATTTCTAATTAATTATTATGGTTTCAGCTAAAACTTTCCAGATGAACTGTTCAAGCTGGACCCGACACTGAACAATCACTGTGTTACTGAAATGCTTTGGTGTATTCCAAGTCCTCACTTTTTGATTCAATGAAAATATCAAAAAATGAACAACATATGTTATCTCAATCCAGGAGATTTATAAAACTCAGATATCTTGTGATTGTGTTGCTTCTTTAGCAGCATAAAAATTCCTGTTCACCCCTTCACTTTTGCACCCCACTCGCTGTGTCTTAAAAATGTCAGACATATTTTACTGTTTCCAAATAAACACATCATTTTTGGCAGAATTAGTAGACAAGAAAGGTAGGGGCACTGTTGTTATAGGAGTTCATATAAAAAGCAAATTTTAATGTTTTAAAATTTAAGACTTTCCTAAAGTTTTAAAATATATCCTCCCTGACTCCATCTGTAGTATTGTCAAAAGCATTATATAGTGTCCCTTTGGAAAAGTAAATCTGATTAATTAACATCATTCTGCATTGTAGAATTCAACAGCTATATAAACAGGCATAGATTTCACTTAACACATATTCTGTTATTGTTTTCAGCATTGTTAAAATCTCAAATTATTTAATTGTTTAACAGTGTGTTCTGTGCACCGTTTGCAAAGTTGGTCAAGTGAACAGAATTTTTCTTACAGTGTTCTGAATTATACTGAAACACACTTTTTCTTCCAAATTGCTCTAACACACTATATGAAAGAAGGATTGCTTTTAAGTAGTGGTTCTGCACATAAAGGGAAAGACAGAAGAAAAAACTCTAAACAACTGAGAATTTAAAATGCCGGAAAAGAGTTTCTGCTGCAGCATGTAGTTCAATAGGAAGCTTGTATCATTTGTGATATCAATGACACACATACACACACAAGAAAAAAAAAAAAAAAAGCTGTTTTCAGAGCTGTCTTGTGAATCTATGGAGATTTCAGCTGCAGTTCTTAAGCAGAAAACCATCACTGCCTGGTAACAGCACTTGGATATTGACTCTGTTACGGCGCTCGAGACCTTGTGCAGGCAGATGAGTAGCTGGAGGCCACTGCCCACAGAAATCCCCAGATCTCACAGAAGTTACTCCCTTGGAGGCACTATTCTTCCATATCTTTGTTGCTTTCAGTTCACAGACAAATAAAGCAGGACTACAGCTCTTAACCAGCAGCAAGGAACCCTCTCCGGAAGGGATTCACATCACCAGCTCATCCTGGTGCCAGTTTTCAGCCTGTGAGGAATAGCTTGTCCTGCCTGCACTGCACCAGCTTAGTGCTAGAATTGCAAAGGCTGCAGGTTTTAGCTCTGGAAACCTAACACCTTTCTTTAATATTCACTTCATAAAAACAATTTCAGAAGTCTCCTGGCACTCTGTGCAATTTCAGCTAACACATAGTTCCACTTAAGAGAGCAAAAGTATGTTTACTTCCATATTAATACCCACAGAAATTCTTGCAAAAGAATAAATCAGAAAAAAATAAAGAAGCAAACCTTCCCAATTTTTACTTGCTTGTAACAAAAAGAGAAGGATTTCAACATTCACCACAGCAACCATAAATAACATGGTCATCTTTAATTTGGCCTCCAATATCTGACCAACCTTCATTTATCCACAGACAAAACCAAGCATCTCTAATTTGCTAACCAATCACTGCAATTCTTTTCTTACCAACCAATAATTCTGCCATCTCTAATTTACCAATAAATAATTCTGCACTCTCAAATTTACCAACCGATAATGTGACCAATTTGCTGACCAATGATTGTGTCAACTGGTAATAGTGCCCCTAGCAAACAGTAATTTGCCAAGCAATATTTGGACCTTTTACCCCCCAGCAATAAAGAACTGTAGCAGTCTTTGATTCAGTATCTACTGCATTGCTCTGAAACTGCTTAATGTTGATAGTGGGGTTTTTTACAAAGCATTTGCTTTCTGTGGGGATGTTTGTTTACACTGATTGCTTAAAAATTGCACAGGTCTGTCTTAAATGTCTGTAAACTAGAATATTGTTTTCTCTTTCGGGAATATTAGAATTTGAGGGAAGCCTGGTTTTCCGTTTGCAGCACTCCTGGGCATATTGCTAACTCGCCTCTAAGTCCTGTTGTCATCACGCTGGGATTTGGCGACAGCTCCACAGAGCTTGGACAACGTGCATTGGTAAAGCAGTGACACTGCTGGCCAGCTCTGTCACCCTGCTGACCTTACCACCCAAGTTGATCCTGTTTGGGCAGACATTTGTGCAGAAAGAGTTCATATATAAAGCCATGGGATTGATTTGTCTTTTCTAATTTCTACGTCCCTTTGGCTTGTGTGAAAAAAAACAACTGCATCTTGAATTATTGGTTCCTTTAAACAATAATAACGGCATTTTGAAGTCATGTAGTAACTCCTGCAATTAATTTTACCTCCAAGAAATGTTACCAGTTTTGTGTGATTTTATTAGTTCATATTAAAGTCATTAGCTAACACAACATTAGCTCAGTGAGCAACCACTCTAACACCATTTTACAAGGCAAGTCTACAGAGAACAAGGTCATAGCAGGAGGGACCATCAATGCTGAAATTACTAAAAAATTTCCAAACTCCAAGTCACCAGCTCAGAAAACTACAGAAAATAAAATATTTGCAGCTCGTGGGAGGAATTAGAGCAAAACTATACAATAGAATACAAAGACAGGCATGGAGTTTAGGCTCAGCTCTATGCAAAAGACAGTAACTGCACCAGCCCTCTATAGATTGTTCCTTAAAACCAACATTCTAACACAGTTTACAGATTAATTTATTGCCTATTCCAGGAAAGGATTCAGAGAAACATTTATTCCAAAACAGAACACAATTTTGACATTTCTAGCTTTTACTAGGAAAAAAAAGAAGACTATTGCAGTAGACTGGAAGCACATTCTAAAGCTGCATAGCAATTTCCCTTTATCCTTTTCTTTTCCTTCTTATGGAATAAGCACAGCCCAAGCAGCACTACTGCTTCTCACTCTTTTCTTCCTGAAGTATCCTGGGTTTCTTGAAAGCAGAGGCAGAAATGCCATTCTAGGCGGCTATTCCTTTAGAGGAGGTTGTGAATAGGGAAATTTAGCCAAGAAGGAAAGGGAGTTGGCCAAGAAGGCAGGAATTCCCAGAGGCCCAGAGGTTTGGTATGTTTAATGTTCTCTTGGCGTTGGAGGAACAAGCATAATATAACTGAAGTTGTACTAAAGCTTGTTTCCCAAACCTAGTTATATGACAAAAATAAAATATAAAAACTCACTATCCGAGTGTTAAGGATAAATAACAACTCTGATGCTAGCTTCAGTCATGCTTGTGGCAAAGATTTCAAGTAGCCATAACATTAGAGGATTTTCCACAAAAATATTTGGTTTACAAGCTTGGACTTGTTTTCAGTGACAAGCATTTCTTTAGCCAATACTGGAAAGATTAACTCAAATACAAAAAGCAGCACTGTTTAGCTGGAGAGCCTGAAAAGTAGGTGTGATGAGGTAAAGGCACCAGGAATGTGTTTGCATACATCTCATCCTCATTTAAAAGTGGAAGAGGGTGGGAAAAAGTCATAAGTAGGAGATGAAACTTGCTGAGGCACAATGAATGTGAGAGCAGAGGGACAAGATATAAGTCAAGAAGGAAAGTGGCAGAAAGCAGGAATACGTCTACACCTTGAAAGATGAAACAAATCCCTAGATGTGTACAGCTGCCTGTTTTTCACTTCAAGTGAAAGTGGGCATGAGAGGAGAAAAATGTACCTGTTCAGGAGCTCCTCAGTTTGTTTTACAGTATGCACACGAGCACATCCACAAGATTACAGAGGAAAGCACAAAGAGAAGCATCAAAGAATAAAACACATTAAAAATATATGGTATAACTATAATGTTTTACTCTGGTAGGGAGCATGAGGATTGATGCAGGTGGGAAGACGGTTTTGTCTTGTCTGGTTAAATTTTCTACATTAGAGTACTATTGATTTTCCTAAGTATATAGGATACTGTATATACCCCATTCTGCTACCCTTACACAGGTTAATTCTTTTATCCATTTCAAATGCGGTCAATCAATAACAGTGATCAGGTAGGTTGTGAAATTGCCTGGAAAACACATCCACAAAGTAAACCCAATACATTGGCCTGTCTATGTGACTTAAAGCTTAGCACAGCATTGAAAATCACTAATGGAACAGTGTGCAGTTTGTTCATGCTACGAGCAGTCAGGAATCATGCATAATGTAATAGTGCATCTGCTAACAGCAGCTCACACAAGCTAATTTAATCTTGTTTTACACTAGACGCGAGGAATTAATCTTTAAAGCTGCTCCCGTGATTCTCTTTGGCCCTTAAAATATCGAGGGTCTTTCCACCTCCTCATTTACAATACTGTAAAGGGATGCATTTCAGTTATCATCAAGTATTTACACTTCATCTACATTAGCTGGAAAATGGATGCAACTCTATAATTTATCAGTCTTAAAAAGCACATTGCTGGCCCAGTCCGGAAGCTGTGTTTTGTGTTGTCACATCTGAAACCAGTATTAAGTCTCAGAATCTACTGTGGAAGTTAGATCTCCTAAATAATTAATATTTGAAAAGAAATAAATTACTTTTAAAAAAAATTTCCCAATATTCACAGAATCACAGAATCTGCTGAGTTGGAAGGGACCCACAAGGAACTTTAAGTCCAACTCCTGGCTCTGCACAGGACAGTCCCCAAGAGTCATAGCATGTGCCTGAAGCCCCCCAGGACACTCTTGGCCCTCCTGGCTGCCAGGGCACACCTTGGCTGCATTAATTACACAGACAGTCTCACAGCTTGCCTTTAATAATAATATTATTATTGTCTTAACTGTTTGTATTGCTACAGTGCTATTGTGTGTGCTACTGCAAACACCAAAAAAGACAGTCTTCATCCACAATAATTTATCATCCCAGTATAAAAAGAGATACAGACAGATAGGAGAGTATTCAAAGAAAAAAATGAAAACAATATTGATGAGAAAAACAAGAAATAAAATACTAATATAAGCTTGACTTTGGCAAGATTTCAGGCTGGAAGCTTGATCATCAGTCTTTGGACCTAAAGCCAAAGAGAAATTTTAGGAGGGCTTTGAAAGACATCAATGAAATACTTTTGCAAATGTTCATGGCAAGCTCCTTGTAAGAATAAGGAAGGCTGACAGGAGAGAAATGCTCATAGGGAGAAGTAACAAGAGGGAGGTGGAAACTGGGCACTCATTACTCATCAAGATTAGTGAGCCATATGATATCTTGATATCGAGAGCAGGATGATAGATAACAGGAAAGGAAAGAGGGAACATGAAAACAAGTATTTTACTACAAGTGTGATGGAACTAATGGAAGAAAAACAAGGGAGGAGGGAAAGAAATAGTCTGGGTAAATAGACTGTAAAGGGTTTCTGATCATACACAAGTGAAACAATATTATATTTCAAGCAATAAATTAAAGGAGGATGATGAGAATCTGGAAAAGTTTATGCTGCAGATGGAACAGGACAGGCTCTTTCAGAAATGGTTTTCCAAAATAATCAACAGGACCAAGACATGGCCTACACATCAAATATTGACCTAGTGGGTGGTGACAGTAAGTGACAGCACCAGGATGTTGGACACTGCAGTCAACAACAAATTTGCTGAAAAGAAGTTTGGTTGTCGTAAAGAGTTTTCAGCAAAAGTTTAAAACTTTGCTTTAACTTGTGATACATTGAACATCCATAGAGAAACATTAGATGGTGACAGGCCAGAATATTATACTTCAGACAGGGCAGAAGCAAACCTAGGAGGGATAATTGTTGTTTGTATTTGTGGACTGTATCTTAGAGATAACATACAGAAGGAAGAGCAAAGTGCAAGCAAAGGACACACTCATGAAGAGCTAATGTCACCTTTCTGCTTATTGCAGGGGGCTGGATTAGGGAAAGTTTAAAAGCCCCTTCCAAGCACAGCTATTCTGATTCTATAAGGACAGGCTCCTTGGAATCAAATGGTGAAGCCTGAAATTTATTTACAGAACATCATCAGAAAGTAATTCAACAGACAGGGAGACAAGGCAGAAAAGCAGCAAATAGAAGTGCTAGAAAATAGTCCAGAACAATTTTTTGACAGGCAAATTGTGTCTGCATGATGAAGGATTACACCAATTTAGAGCTATATTGGAAAGATATGGTCCAAAATTATGATAAGTATTAAGAGTCCTGAGGGTCACCAAGTTAATCAGAAGGATGGAGCACTTCCCCTACAAGAAAAAGCTGAGAGAATTGGGATTGTTCTGCATGGAAAAGAGAAGGCTTTGGGGTGACCTGATTGCAGCCTTCCAGTACCCAAAGTGAACTTATAGAAAAGATGGGGCAAAACTATTTACAAGAGCATTTAGTGAGAGGACAAGGAGGAATGCGTTCAAATTGAGAGTGAGTAGGTTTAGGTTAGCTGTTGGGAAAAAGTTCCTTACTGAGGGTGCTGCAGCACTGGCACGGGTTGCCCAGAGAAGCTGTGGCTGCCCCATCCCTAGAAGTGTTTGGGGCTTGGAGCATCCTGGTCTAGTGGTCTGTCCACGGCAGGGTATTGGAATCAGATGATCTTCAAGGTCCCTTCCAACCAAACCATTCTATGATTTGATAAGTGTAAAAAGGACATCAGATGGGGATGAAGTTGGAGGAAACGGACTGAAATGGAGAAACAAAACAACTCTCATGGAGTGTGAGCAAGGAGGAAGAAAATTTTTCAGGAAGGAGAGAGAAAGCAAGAAGGAAAGGCAAAGAGGTAGTTTCAATTTTTCTTGTGGAAACGCAAACTCCAGTAGGATTTTGAGCAGTAATAACATAAACATGACCTGTACTGTTGGCATAGGCTCCAAAAGAAAAAATTCGAAACAAAAAAGAAATACATTATGAAAGACACGTGCTTGCATTTCTGGTAAAAATTGATATTGATCTGTAGGTAAGCATGCTAGCAAGCAACAAACATGAACTTGCTTGACTACTCAGATCTAGAATGGAGGAAAACACTGTGCTTTTGTGGCTTATTAGACTGGTGGGAATAGTGGAGTTAGGCCAATGCCAATCTTCCACAATTTTAATTTTCAATTTCAGATTCAAGCCAGCCTTCCAAACCCAGTTGGAACCCTCAGGTTTTATTCTGCCTCCTAAGAAATACAAATATTTCCCAGATCTTCTGGAAAACTATAAATTGAAGTCCTTTGAAGCCTGTTTAAGACTCCAGAGGTTGGTGAAGTGTTGCAGTTGGAGCACTCACTAAGGACTGTTCATAAAATACCTCTCTCTGCTTAAGCTTCAAATTTAAACAAGCCTCATGAGATTCAAACCTAAGTATCTCCTGCCCTGATTTATAGCAAATGTTTAAGGGACAAATAAGAAAAAAGAGATAATCTGATAAAGACAATCCTTAAGCAGACACAAACTAATAATCAGAGAAAGAGTTCTCTAAATCTATTCACTCTACGTCTTGTTAGCATGCATTGATAGTATTTCTTCAAACAGTTTTTGAATATTTGGAAATGGCTCTGACCTTAAAATGTACAATACAATGATAGTCAAGTAGTCAGTAGTGGTGGAAAAAGAATAACAATGATAAAATTATACAATTTATAGATGTCAACTTGATTCACAATAAGCACAGCAGATCTTTAAAAGGAACTTAAATGTCAACAGGGTGTTATGAATGAAAGAACAGAATAAACATCCATTCTGTTACCGAGTATGTGAAAAACTGCATGGAAAATAGAAATCAAGTTTGATTTAGGATTATGAACCCATAAATTCACTTGTAGTTCTTATATGTTAAGCCTGTCTCATACAGTACTTATTATTATTTCTAAAGGAAAAAAAGGCCCCTAACATCCTGTATAACCATTAGAATTTACTGGTTCCTTGTGCTTCCAGAAAATACTTTGTTGACTTCATTCTCATTTATAATTAATTTTAAGTTCTTTTCTGTTTGTTTTAAATGTAACTTAGTAAATTGAGCACTGTTACCTTTGTCTCTACACATATGCACAGATTAATTATATGTAATACACACATCCAAAAAATGCTTATCATGCCTTTTCTCTCAGATATTTAATGTAATTTTAGTACAGCATATTCAGATATAAGCAAACACTTGAAAATGACATTTAGCAGAATTTCCTTTAAAATTAAACTTGAGACTAAGAATGAGGCCTGAGCTGCAAAGCTTTCTCTTTTATGGCCATAAAAGGAAAGTTTAAGTAAACAATACACTGTTTTTATGAAAAAAAAAAAAAAAAAAAA
>VZRN01004661.1:1883718-1903366 GCA_013397935.1 Dasyornis broadbenti | reverse complement strand
AAAAAAATTTTTTTTAAAAAAAAAAAAAAAAAAAAAAAAAAAAAAAAAAAAAAAGCAGCTGAGGTGAAGAAAGAAAAATCATCCTATGCCAAGCCCAGTCAAAATGCATTATTAGGGTGTCCAGGAAATTATAGCTTGTGTCCATTAGTCCTTTCAGGGTTAATATTGATGCAGATATTATTTCTATCCACGGTACCATTTATTTGAAATATTATGACTGGGAGTAGCTGCAGCAGTGAATCAAATCAATTGATAGAGCAGTTAGCCCCGCAGTCAAGGCTGCCTTTACACCGTGCAGTGAGCATGAAATATTATGGAGATTGTTCTTTAAAGTGATCACTTTATCATCATTTGTCTGCAGCCCAGGCTATTCCTTCCTGCCTCGCTTCCCTGTTGGGTTGGAGCTGTCATAACTCAATCAGCCGTATAATGCTGTCCATAGCACCTCCGGAGCAGGTATTGAACCTGTCAAGGGCCACTGAGGGAATTATACTTATCCATTTTGACAGCTAGCAACACCACTCTGATATTTATGTCAGTTTATATATGTATGATATGTATTTCTTAAATGTAATTAGAAGCCTGTTTGTGTGTGATATATCTGAATTGCCCAGAGCTGCCCATGATTAAGACATTGATTTCTAACCTTGTGCATTACTGGAGAAGGGAATATGACAAGCTCCATCACTCAGGGGTTGCAGATAACCTCTTCTGTCTATACACATCATATGAAATTGTCACTATTGTTTATCTGTTCCACAAAGTTGACTACAAAGCAACTGTTATTTTAGTTTGCTAAATAAACTAAAGGACTGTAAACCAAACCATCAACCCTGTGTCTCCAGAGCACTCGTGTTTCACAGCTGAGTTACTTGGAAGGCAGGGCACACTCTGAAAGCTGACTGAAGATCACCATCATGTTTGCTATGTCACTTGTTCTCATAGGCAGCCAAAGCAAAACACTTGGATTTAAAGTGACATTTTTGTATATATCCTACATGGCAGGCAATAGAAAATATACTGTATTTCCATTAAAAAGAGAATAAAGACTTATATGGACAAACAAAAAACCAAAGCTCCCTCAAAATCAACGACATCTTCATGCTTATTCATGTATTTTGTTATGGTTTCAGAATGGGATTGTTACACAAAATAGTTAATGTATGTATGATCAGCCTCCTAACTTCTTTTCATTTTAATATCCCACTGGTTTCAGATTATACTTTCTGAATCATTCTTCCTTTCCTTGTATAATTAATGCTGAAGCAATTTTTTGTTTTATGTTTGTTGATTTTAAAGTTAAAAAAAATTTATGTAGGTATTTCTGAATTACACCTTAGACAATTCAGTTTCTCTGGTTCACAGAGAAATCTGTATTAATCCGTATTAATCTGTATCTGCATAATCTGTATTAATCTTTTGAAAATTCCTGCTTTGATAGTTTAGGTAAAATAATTTTGTTTGAGGGGTTTTCAACTGTATGCTCAGGTTTTACCTTCATTTCCCTCCAAAAACTGATCTCCTGGATATAGTTGTGGTCAATGGTTTCAAATTTGGATAGACTTCGAAAAAGCATCTGTATTATATTATGTTTTGGAAAATCCTCTCCATAGCTCTGGTTTTACAACACAGGATTCTGAGGAAATTTCAATGCATTATTTTAGAGGCTCAGAACTTTCCATGACTCTAGTTTTAACAACAGAGGTGGGCACATGAAGCTGTCACCCATCATCAAAAGAAATCTTCGTGTGAAGATGCCTTGAAGCCTGCTGAGATCAGAGATTAGGGTAAATTGTATGATCCTGTTCCTGTTTTTTTTAAACCAATTACAGATGAACTCAAGAAAAACAAGGAGCCTGCAAATGTTGCTTACTAACAGATGCTAATTTATTTAAGTAAAACTACCTTCTGGAAAAACTTCCATTGCAACCTGAACATTAACTGCGCTTCATTTTGGGATTTGGGTGCTTAAATGGAATAGAATCTCTGTGAAACACAGAAACAACATTTAAAAAGTCCAAAGGATCCATCTGCAGCTCTAGACATATATTTGGGACAGATTCTTAGAAAGTAATCTAGAAAATACCTATTTCACTGGTCTTCCATGGGAAACCTTGTTCATTTCTCACAGAAACCAAAAGATCCCAAAACTTCAGTCTGGCATAGACAAAGCACAAGCATTCAAGATAAATACCATTCAGATGTCATTGTTCTGACCTTCCCTGAGAGTTGGGTGGTTTAATTCATATGCTTCCAATGTAATTCTTACTGATTGTTTAATGAAAATTGAAACAAATAATTTTGTTTTTTGAGTTACAGCACGATGTGCCTGTAGTTGATAACTTTTACGCAACTAGAAAAAAAAGGAAAAAAAAAAAACCAAGAGAAAATAATATTTTTCCTCACCTCTGTGAAATGAGAGGGTTGTGTAAAATGCATTTTATTTCTGAATTATCACACAGAACCCTGATAGAGTAAAACAAAGTGCAGACAGGAAAACAAATAAAATTAGTATAATCTAACAACAAATCAGTATTTGAATCTAAAGAGCTAAACTTTAATTGGAGTATATCTGAAAAGCTTGGGCATAACTTTTGTTGAGCTACATCAGCCATTTTAGGCAAGGATTGTGCCATTAGAAAAGAGCTGGGTCAGTCAAGGGCATAATCCCACCAGTTATATCTGGCTGCATCAGCTTGAGAGACAAATATTTACACAGCCTATGGTGCTAAATGATACTGACCTCAGTGACCAGATGGGACAGTCCATACAATTGCTATCAGCTGCCCCAAAATATCCCCAGCTAATTAAGATCTGCTTTCCTACACGTCATTATGCCAGTTCCACTTTGCAATGCATTTTTAAAGTAAGTAGGTGATCTAAGATGCAGTTAGAAGGAGAACCACAAAACTCACTGAGAGCAAATTGCACGTGATCTTTTTTACATCCTCATAAGAAAAAACCTTCATATCACTTTTGTTTTAAAAAGGCTTTTCCTAAAAGGACTCCAACTTTTGAGCAAGCAAACTGAGTATCCTGGTTCTGCCATGTAAAGTTACGAACATGTCGAATTTGGGAGTTATTACTAATTCTTTGGATGCTGAAAAACTTCCTTCCAAAACTTTCTAAAATAATTCCAAAGTAATGTACCCTTTGTACAGCTAATAGAATTAGGATCCTTTTAGTTTTGAACATGGGAACTATTTAACAGTATACAAAAACAATTCATAAGGGAGAAAGTGGAACAATTATCTAACACATACAACACAAAATTTAATTTTTAACATGTCTAAATCACACCTCAAAATTTTTGATTTCTTTCATTTGACCAGCTATGCAATTAACATTTCCACAGAGAAAATAGGTGCATAGAAATAACAAACTGTCTCAGCTGGAAATGGCCTAAGCAGTGTTAACTGTAAGCACCACCTCTTCTTTAATAACAGTGATCAAGACTCTCCTTTCACATCTCCACAAAGGCAGCGCACTGCCAGCAGCAGAGCTCCCCTTTAGCGCCGTTGGTTTGGAGCTGATGCAGAGCACAAAGTCCCCAGCAATGAATCACCCCAGCTAATTCCATGCTTTGCATGGGAAACCAGACAATTCCATAGTGTTATGTTATTCAACTGCCATAAATTATTGTGTTGCATGTAACATTTATGATACATTTGTATCTTTCAAGCACTGTACAAAGACTATAAATGAAAATGTAGTAGGAATTCCTATTTCTGTTCATATGAGGAGATGCAACTGAGTCAATGGCACAGCTAAGAGGAAAATACTGATTCCCTGTCCAGAATTTTGCCAAATAGTCCTAATAAAAGGTTTTCTTGGGGCACACCTGTAGTCTACTTTCAGACAAGCGGAACTTTATTACGGTGACTCAACACAGACACCCAGTGCCATTTCAAATGCACTTGAAATGCACTCCCTCCCAGCTCCTGCTACAGAACAGCATAGTCTCATGACCTGCACGTATATGGGCTGCTCAGAGAACACAGGACATTTCAAGGGCTACACACACCTACAGTTTGGCAACTGAATCAAACTTTCTGTGCCAATATCTTGTGTCACAGCAGTAAATTCCTAAATGTGCTGAATACAGCAGCGCCAGTTTTAAGACAGGCCCAAGCCAATACTAATTAGCCAAATACTTTGAATCCTAATTAAGTACAAGAGAAGATATAAGAAATCTTATTCAAAACTCAGAATTCAGAAAAATCCAAACTGTACCTTCTGTTTACAACTCATTATCATGTATGGCTTGCAGCATTTCATTCCAAAGAAAAAGTAAACTTTGAGTGTTCTTTCTAACTGCAAAAATCACATTCAAACTTTCTACATAAATTGTTGTAGGAAAGCCTGATCTTAAAAAAATTGCTCTGCACAACTGTGGAAAGTTTTTAATGGCAGAAGTGTACTCAAGATTTAGATCTGTACTCAGAAATTCAGATCTATTATGAGCAAAAGTGAGTAGAGTACAAATTTGAACACTGGGAATGGTGGACACCAAAGCAAATAGATGTCAACAAATGCTTGAAGAGCAGCTTGGAGAGTGCCTGGCAGATCGAGGTCCAGGAGCCAACAGAAAAAGCTCTTGCTGTCTCAGGAAGAGAAGCCTGGCTGTAGGGCTGAAACCTCCAGTTTCTCAGCAGCACAGAAGGAATGGGGCAAGGGGAATATCAAGCAGGGCCCCAGAGTAGGACCTAGCAGGAGGAATATCAAGCAGTGTTTCTACGTGAGGGGAACAAGCAAAGTGGCTTCCAAGAGACCATCCACTCATCTGTGTGACACAGCTCAGGCAGCAGCCTCTGGCACAGCAGAGGCAGGGTTACTCTGGCACTGCACACTTAACTGTTGCAGACTGTGAAGAATAAAACTTTTGGCAAAAGAAGAAATTCTGCATTCTATTACTCCCATGCAAATTAGTTTTCCATAATGTCTGGCAACTTTTTTTGGATGCCGTAGTCTGTCAATAAAACATGAACACCACAGACATTCCTGTAACATAATATCTTAGGTATCCACTAATTAATATGTAAATATAAAGAAACACCTATGGAAATATACTTAAGCTGTTACCAATACCACTTATTCAATATTAATTTTTTAAGGGCATTTATAACTGTGTACTGATATTCTCCTTCCCTTTTCAAGTACCCCATTCCTACAGCTCTTCATGAATTACTAGCTTACTCTAATGGCACTCCTTTTTTTTACCATACCAAGGATACATTAATTTAGAAAACAAGACAGTGAAATACTTACGTTGACATGTTGATAACAATAGATTAGTGTTTTAAGATCTACCCAACTCAGCCCACACTAAAAAAGGAAGCACATGGCAACTTTTGATCCACAGTCAGATTTCGGGTTCCCAAAGCCTGGTGTTCCTTGGCTCACAGTTTTCTCACTAATGCACAGAGCAAAGGATGATGACTCAGGTATTTCTGATTCTGCCACTGATCTGTTGGGTGAGCTCGAGCAAGGTACTGCATCTAGATAGAGTGCTAATGATACAAATAATCCTTGTGAAATATTCTCAAATCTTCCTGTGGAAAGAACAGTAACGCTATTAATGTGTAGTGTAAACTAGTGCATGTCATATAACAAATGATCTTTCACTGCTTCCAATTTCTTTACTGAATAAAGTGGCTTATCCAGTTTGTCTCCAACAACCTGCTGTAGGCATGTGAGGAAGGACAGGGAGAGACAGGAGGAGAAGAGAGACAATATGGACTAACGTGTCAGGGCAACGAAGGCATCACTGGCTGTAAAAGCTTAGGGCCAGGCTTACAAGAGCTGCTCTCAATAAACAGTCACGGTGATGTACCTCCACTGGCACTGTGCATTACAATCAAAATGTAAAAATACATTCAGCTGCTTGCTCTTGAGAGCTGTCAAAACAAGAGCTACTGACTTCTTGATCTTTAGCATGAACATGGACCTGCAGTACCTAACCATCGATGACACTAGAAACAAACACAGTTTTATCTGCTAAATTGCTGCAGCTTATCTCTGCCACCTTCTCCTTTCGTGATCTAAGGGGTGGAAAGTGTATATAGTTATGTAAAATCATTCTGACATGTCTGAATTCATTCTTGCCATGCCATTTGTTATACACAGCACAAACAATAATCAGTCAACAAAACGGAAAATCCCTGCGATATGATTCATCACGACTGTCTCCACAATCTGTTCTCACAACCTTTCTGCTCTTCCCTATACTGATCCTTAAGTACCTCTCAAATTCAAGTTGCAGGCTGGTCCTGCAGTCACACGGCATTCAGAAGTGCACAGAGTAACTCTCCAAGACTGGTGACAGACCTGGGACTCTCATGACAATAAAATGTGTGGCTTCTTTAGCTTACAGGAACAACTGCAGAAAGCAGCTTCTTCTGCTATTACTAAACACATCAGACTTTTGAATGCCAATGTAGCATTTCAAAAAGAGTTGCTACAGGGAAAGAGAGCAAAAGAACAAATTCAGGTTTTTTTGCTGGGGCTCTGGGATTCACTTCTATAATGGTCTGTCTGCCGATCTCTGAGCTACTCTGCCTCCCACTGTGTCTGATATCAGGAGTGCCAGAGTGGCTGAGAGATCAATGGAGCAGCTGAGGGAGCCAGCTGGCAGGGGAAAGGAGCAAAGGACTGTGAGGGATAAAGAAATAAAGAGGAAAAGAAAAAAAATTTGTTGAATTAAACAGTAATGAGGAAGGGACAGAGGATCTCACTAGCCCTTTTAGAAGGGCCACGTTAAGTCCTTCACAAAACCCAGGACCCTCTGGAGCATTCTAATCAGTTTAATGATGCAGATCCCCCTTCCACTCCCTGAATAAGCTGAGCAAGTTTTTTGTCTCTTTATCAAAGGATGACTTTTTTAACAATGATATCATTCACAATGCATACATTTCTAGAGTGGATACAGCACTATCTGCTGAGATGATCACGGTCATAAAACACTGCTTTACTACAGAGCAGTCTGACATGATCCTCAGTTTGGGAAAGAATCTCAGATGTCTTAAGGAGAGGCAAAGTTTGCAAGGAAGAGGAACACATCTTAAAGACCAGTGCTGTGTTTGGGGAAAAATGGATAATCTTTCTTTCAGGCATGTGTGAATATCTTCTCACCTGAAGCAGCACCAGCAAATGTGGAGATAAATATAGACTGCAAACAATTCCTGTGATTTATCTTAATTCTCTTAATCTATTGGGCAATTTAAGACAAAAGTCTTGTTAGAATTTGCAGAGCGAAATGCCAGCAAGGAAGACTGATAAAGGAATTGGGCTTTGTTTGACAGAGATGAGAGAGGTATATGATCATAATTATGGAAGGCTGAGAAATATGGAAAATATGGGTTATGCAGAAAACATTGATGTGTCAGAACACGATGACACACATTTCATATTCTAAATTCTGCACACTGAATATATGCCCATTATGTCTGTTGAGTAGTTGATACACGAGATGAACCTTCACATGCCCATATTTACATCCTGCATTATTAATATAGATTTCTATGAAGTATAATACATAAGGAATATGAAGGAACAACAAATGGAGGCCGAATTTAAATGAAGCAGTTGGAGATTTGGTATGAGATATGAGGTGACAGGCATTCCTACCAATATGCATAACGTGGTTGAAAAACCATGGCAGGCTGCTTCAGGCTCTCTGCTGCTGAGAACAGTAATATGGTAAATATCCTTTATGGAAACACATGTAGCAAAAACAAACACAAACCCCTAATTGCATACAACACATGAAGGAAGAGCCTATATTCCTCGAGCTTGTTTCACAGAATTGTAAAGGCAAAGAAAACATCCAGAATCTTATGAAGCCTACATAATTGAAACTCAATATGCTCTTTTTTCCCTTATAAATTATAAGCAAAGCTTATTAAAACAGTCATAAATCCATCTGCATTTAATACATTTCCAAGCTGCTCACAAGTGCGGCAAATCTGACTTCTTGTTCGAGTTGCACTAATGTTCGTCTCCAGTGCTCTCACATCTCAAGATGTATTTAACATGCTGGCAGAGTACAATCTCAGGTTGTCTCAGGATAGATGTTAGTGGAAATCCCCATGGATAACACGAAAGCATAAGGATTCAGACGATAGAAGCAGAAAGATGAAGATGAGTCCTTCCCTTTGGCCACAGGTTTGCAATATTTATTCACAGAGCATTGTCCTAGACAACACTTCTGACTTTCAGCGCTTCCTCTCTAGGGGCTCATGAATGATCTGTGGGCCAGTTTGACCTGTTTCATTGACCTAGTTCACCCCTGCGCTTCAGGCCCATTCCTGTATATGTGGTTGGCAAGATAACACTCAGAGGGTGAGACAAAAGCAAACCTTGCCCTGATTCCAGGCAAGGAAGCACAGTACCCACTCAATGGACAAAGGATGGCAAGTCTAAAACGGCTGAAACAGACCCAGGTGAGCTGCCCTCTGAGCTTATTGTGTTGGGTAATTCAGGATGGGGCAGCCCTGGGCTAAGGGCAGCAAAGGACTATTGGAGGAGAGTGTCCTTCCTTCAACAGTATTCCAACAACAGGAATTTAAACACCATTGCCATGGTGTTGTCACATTGCAAAAACATTTAAAAATACTCATAAAATACTTTCTATGGGTTGATGTTATCTGGCCTGTGTGTCTTTTGATCTCTACATGAGACTCATAGAGGCCAACATACAAATCTCACTGCTCTTCCAACACCTTTTTGATGGCCTTTACGATACAAAACCCTGGAAGCTTTACTTCAAGGACCCACAAGCTATTTGAAAGGATATTGCTACACATGACATCTGGATTCTTATCTCTCTTTATCACTCAGCTAATTTACCTAATACTACAGTGAAAGAATTTCTTTGTTGAAGAAAATACCACATGAATATCATCCAGCTTTCTCCACCAGATAAGACAGACATTGAGAGGGAAATTTTCTTCTCTGTCTCCCACCAGAATACCTTTAAATAGACATCTGTGCCTCAGCTTCTCTATCTGTGAAAAATGAAGGAGTATTTGGTTCTCAGAGTTTCTATTTGACAACAGGAAATATGTAGCAGATTCAGCTCAGTTTCATTTTTCATTTCTGGGTTCATTTGATCTCAAAGCTCAAAAATATGCAAAGCCACATGACATTTAATTTGGAATATGGTACATAAAAGGAAGACTGTACAATACTCGGCGGAACAGTGATGCCAAGCAATTGTTAGTAATGAGGAAATAATATCGGTACACTACAGCTTTGTTCATTCTGAAAACAGCAAAGAATGGTCATCATCTTGCAAAATGGAGCTACAAGAAAAGCCAGTCTAATTTGCTAGGTAAACGAAGTGGGTGATTTTGAATCTCCTGCCTCCCTTGATACCTTAGGAAAGAGATTAGAATGGGAAAAAAACCAAACTGTAAAACAATGGCTGAAATATATGAGACCTCAGAACAGCACAAACTTCATTAATGAAAAAATCTGGATCTTCACTATTCTCTTCTGGGAGAATTAATCAGATGTTGCAGTTTCAGATTTATAGATTGCTGTGAAAATGGGTAATCTGAGGGGAAAGCCTCATAAAAACTTAACAGCAACACAGAGATAATCTGTGGGCTCACAGTGGCCATGTCAGGGCTAATTGAAATGTTTAAGAGCAGCACAGCTTCCAGGCTCCCTGTGATACATGCTGAAGACACGAATATAGACCGTCTCTTTGTCTTGACTGGACATATTTTATCGCTCTGTATCATGAGACTGTCACCCCAGACTTCTAATTGCTCAAACCTTTAGACACAGGGCACCTAATAATTGCAGTACCATGGCCAGCCTAATAATAAAGATAATTTACAGTTCAAAAGCAAAGGGTAATTTGTAATATGAATGGCTTTTTGTGTCCCTAAGCTCATTTCAGGACTTGAGGATCCATGCAGCAATAGCTGCAGCCTTTTGCCTGAGTGTGTGACTTACTGCGCTAGTTTATTTAGCCATTTTGTTCCAGAGGAACACAGAAGCCAGTGGATTTAGGGGAAATCAATGCGATGTTCAGCACCAAACATTTTCAAAACTGTAACTTAATTTTTCTTGTACGAGGATATCTCCTGCACAAATGCAAAATATTTTAACTTTGTATGATATTCATACCTCTAAGTGCTACTGAAGTGTACAATACCAAATGGAAAGTTAAAATTAATTCATAAAGAAGTATCAAAGTCATGGTGATTGTTGCATTAATTTATGCAGAAAACCAGGAATTAGTGACAGTAAAACCAGGTCTCTTTTGGAAGGAAAGGATCAAGAATTTTTGTCTTTCTCAACACCAGAAAGAGACCTAAACGCCTGCAAAAACATTTTCTATTTGTTCTCCCACATGCAGGTCCTTTCTACACAGTGTCCCTGGGCTGCTCTGCCCCCTCCAGAGGGGCAGACCCACCAAGACCCTCGAGTCAGTGTCCTGCTCTTCCTGTCGAAGAATTTTCTCTTTCACAGCACCAGGCTCCTATTACACAGCCTCATATTTTCTTTGCCTTTTTATAGTTCTCTCAGTTTTAGAGTCAAAGCCCGTGCCACAGCCCTAGACCACTCCTGGCTTTGCCTTGCCACCCACATTGCAAGCATTACCAGAACAAAGCCTCTGTTACTGTAAAGCTTTAAGCCATGACAGCTTTAAAGAAAGTCACAGTGCACTCTGTGCAGGAGAAGGATCTCTTCACTCCTCAGTGAGACGCAGGTACAAAGAGTGAGCAGGATGTGCATGCTTTTTTCACAGTGGCACAGCTCTGGACCTGAAACCAAAGACACAGGAAGTCTGTCTCACCAACCATTTTAGACTCATAAATTTTTTGCC
Source organism: Dasyornis broadbenti (assembly GCA_013397935.1). Lineage (NCBI taxonomy): Eukaryota > Metazoa > Chordata > Aves > Passeriformes > Dasyornithidae > Dasyornis > Dasyornis broadbenti. The sequence continues at coordinate 1,892,526 of VZRN01004661.1, read as the reverse complement.
ATTTGCTTGGCCTGTCTGATTGCTGTGAATGTTTCAAATACATCCATTCATCTTGCAACAGTAAATGGGTCTTAAAAATCTCCTTGACAATCTTACCACCAATCCCATGTGCAATTTTAGAAAATGGGGAGAAAAAAAAGAAAAAAAGGGAGAGCACAAGAAGGAAACAAAATGCTAACAGGGACCTTCAAAATGTGCTCACACTGACAGGATGGCACCGGAATCTGGGCTTGTTTTACGCCTACATTGTTTAAAAGCAGCAGGGGACCAAAATGATGATGGCATCATACTGGCTGAAGGGAAGAACCTGGGAACTCTCAAGCCAAATCTAATCTTGGATTTTTCTTACTGTATTCTTCATTAAGAAAGTCCCACAGACATTCATGGGACTCCAGCATGAAGACATTTCTGTGAGCAGTGCATGAGGATCAAAATCTACTCTATGGGCACCACACATGGAAACACTATTCACAATTTTTCTCACCAGACGTCGAACATCTTGAGAGCACAACTAAAGGAAAGCAACATTCATAAAATCAAAACCACAAATAATCAAATATTTAGTTTTCTAATCAAGTCAAGTTGTGTGTAAGCCCTTAAACAGCATTTACAAGCATTTGATTTGTTTTCTCCATTGACTATATAAGAGTGCTCATGGGCTCACAAATCAGGGCTTGTTTGATTTGTTTTAACATGCTTGCCATGTCAGGTGGTTTTTCCATATTTCTTGCTGTTCCTTTAGAAACTTGTAAACCAGATCAATTTATTGAAATGTCAGCTTTTATAAATATTCCTATCCAGCCCAGCCTCAAAGTTAACACATGCTATAATTACAGTGAAACCATTTATGGAAAGTAACTAAAAGTGGGCTAACCCTTCTTACTCACATTGAGAAATATCCTACTCCTTGAGTCAACATTTTTATTTCAGTTAATTTACTTTTGGAATTCACTCTGGAAAATGTATTAGCAGCTGCAGAACCTGTCCCAGATCTTACTGCTTTTCCAATTAAGTCTCAATCTTTAAAATGGGCATTAAATATCTCTGGGACTGAACATTAAATGTCTCCAAGATTGAACATTTTCTGTAACTTCTGCTTTGCCAAAATGAGGGTGGACAACTATAAGGTCAGAAACAGAAGTCAATACAACTGTATTTCATTAAATGAAAATAATATAAAAAATTTTTAAAAGAAAAAAGCAAACAAAGTAATAGCACCTCTAGAAAAAGCTGCTATCTTCCTAGGATTAGAGGCAACTTTAAATTAATCTCATCATCATTATTTGGCATTTTGGCCAAAATTAAAAGTAATCCATATTATTTTATTATGCAAGGATTGCAGACTCTTGGAAAAATTCCATCTGAAAATAAAACAGCAAGTAAAACATCAACACAAAAATGCAATCCCAGACAGCAGTCAGGAACAAGAAGTAGTAGTAAACATTAAAGGGCGAAAATAAAATTTAAAAAAAAAAAAAATTAAGTGTATGTATTAGCAAGTTTAAGCAACATTTGAGTCCTTTGTACTCCAGCAGCAGAGCTATCTGATCCGCGTAGTTTCAGTGTGGAACAGTTTGCCCAGCATAGGAAAGTACTGAACTCTGTGCCTGCTCTGGAACAGGAGATTTGTTTTACAGATACCCTGGTTTAGTTGAGATATGAACCACCCAGCATTTCATTTGAGTGAGCCCAAGCCAGAGCACTGTGCCCTGCCTGCCCCTCCTGTCCATCCAAGGCCATGGATCCGTCACTGTCCCCCTTCCCCACCTTTGCCTGTAAATTCTTGTGTTTGAAAAGACACATTGAAAGTGATCTGCTTTGGAACAAAGTTCCCAACTGCCTATGGACAATAAGGTAGCTTGGGAATACAGTAAAGTTCCTTTTATTCATATCATTGTTATTGAGACTATCAATATAAAACATGTATGGCAAAGTGCTGGGTAAACAGAGGGGTTTTAGTTAAAATTAGGGGCTTGCCTGAGACATGACTGAATTTAAAGGCAAATCAAGCTACTAAACTAAATATTTTTTGCTTCTTACCAGTAGACTCCCCCACACAGGTGCACATAGAAACTGGTAAATGCCCCATATTTTGGCTTGTAATGGAAATCCAGATGATGCAAACACTCTTCAATGACTGACATTTATTCTTTCTCTTTGTTTTGCAAATATGAATAGAATTTAAATCAAACAGGTTAAAGTGAAGCCTCTTATTTTGTAGCAGTCACCAAAAAATAAAAAGAGAATAACCAAAGCAAACCAGAAACCAACCAACAAAACTCAAAAAGCACTACAACAGAAAATCAAACCAATCTAAAAGGAGAGGGGAAAAAAGCCCTATGTGGCAAAATCCATGTTACTCAGTATGTACAAGATATATATTATTTTTTCAAACGCAGTGGTTGAAAGTACTGGCCCAAACCTTAGCAATATTCTGTACTGTACTAAACGAAATGCTTTTGTCAAAATCTTGTTTTGCTTTTCGCCATTTGGAAAATGAACATGCTGGACATGGGAACAAACAGCTGCAGAAGTGAAAGGATCATGTCTCTTAAAGGACAAAGCACAGAAATCCCCTGCACTACCTTGGGAAATACATTTTATGTAGATAGATAGACAGATTGATATGTGTGTACAAAAAATATATACCATCTGCAGCTTCAGTGGAGTTTGAAAAGAGCCTTTGCCCACATTCTGAGGAAGGACACACCATTTTTTTTTTGAAAATTTTGACACCTCAGAGGACGTAATTATTTTGTTAAGAACTTAAGAATAATATCCAAGGGATACCGTGGTTTAGTGAAGACCTAGAGCTTCACATTCTTGCTGTAATTATTAGGATGCAGAAATTTTACCTAGTTAGCAATTCATGTCACAAATGAGTGTAGAATATATCGCCTTTCAAAATCACAATCCTTTTAAAATACCCAGTCAGGTGCTACAGAACCTACAGAACACATTTCTCCAACAAGAGATGTTCATCACCAAAATGTATCCAGTTTCTTCTAATGAAGGAACTGAGGTCTTTGTTTCTAAAATGCAGGTGCCCAACCTTGTGACAGGAGACACAAGATGATAAAAAGGACACCAAACAGGATCATGAAGAAATCCTGTGTGAAAGGGAAAGTCATCAGATATGGAGCCTTCCCTTGCTTAAGTTCAAATACTTGGCATTCAAATCCATAACATTTCTATAGCATAGGTTACTGTAGTGTGGTGTAGAAGTGCAAAAATTGAGTGCAAGTTAGGAATGTTTGAGACACTCTTAATGGCTGCTTTTGCTGAATATTGAACTATTGAGAAAGTTGTATTACTGCAGATCAACAGATAGACAGCGTGCAGAAGAGATATTCAAAGGCGTCTGACAAATGGTTCTACTGTTCTATCAAAACAATTTTACTTTCTTTTATCTTACAACCAAATTGTGATATCACTGAAGTGATTTTGTAATTTATTTCAATAGGAGGAAAATAAAGGAATACTTGGAAATATAGCACTAAGTGACCCTTTTTGGATTAGTTTTATATCTATTCCCACATCAGTTTGTTTTACACTTTTCTGCCTTCTCAGTTTTAAGATGACTGGCAAACTTCTGAGAGAGAGGAGTGGTTCTTTGAGCCCAAGGAACAGCTGGGAAGACAGATGTCATCTACATTACCATTTTGCTGCTGGGGAAAAATAAACCAAGCTGGTAATACCAACTGAATAAAAATTTTTAAGCTAATTCCAGCTGTGACCATGTGATCAACATCTACTGTGCTTGCAGCTGTGACCATGTGATCAACGTCTACTCTGTTTGGCCCTTCATCCAACCACATCTGGTAAAAATATTTCAGTAGTGTGGGGAGAAAGGAGGTGGTTCGTGTGGAGATTATGTTTTATTTTACCGTGTATACTTGGAAGTTTTAAAAAAAAGATTTGTGGGCATATGATAGATGGGAAGAACACTGAAAATAAGAATGAACATAAGATAGGCATAAACAGGACTAAGATAATCACAGAAGTCAAATTATATAGGACTGACTTGAGATTATTATGAGCTTTAACTCAGTGTTATTATTAAAATAAAAGTATACATATGGAAAGATTCCTTTGAAAATCTTTACATTACACTGAGATAAAGCAACAGGAATCACACACAAAAAATTATTTAATATCTAGATAGAAATGCTGTTATAACACACCACCTAAATAGGGAATACTGCTTGCAAATTGAATTTAGGTAAAAGTTACTGAGTATTACCTACACATTAATGAAAGACATAGGATCCACATGTACTTTACTATGTAAAGCTACCTAATTCACTTTGCATGGCATCCCAATATTGAAGTCAAGGTGAATTTTCAAATATTATTCCACCAAAACCAGCTATGGTGAACAAAGTGATCCTCTGAACTAGTTCTACCCATGACATACAATATATCCAGAACTTCTGGGCTGAGATTTTCCACTCTTAGTTTATATTTCAGAGATCAATTCCAATTTTTCAAATTACTACTCTTACTTGTCCAAAGTAGTGTTTAGGAACCAGGCTATATATGCCATTTTGTCAGCCTAGACACACTGTCTCACTGGGAATAGCATCTGCTGTTTTAATTCATGTCTTCCAGGGCCTGTAGCTGTGCCATATGCAAGTCCAGAAAATACTTCATAAAAATACCATCTCTTCCAACTAAAGGGTAGAGTGAGACCAAAAAAACACAGTGTAGTAAATGGAACAATCAAGACAATTGGGTACTTTTTGTATGAAACTTATTGTTAATGGCAGTAGCACCTGCCCGAGAATCTTATGAGACAGGATTACAGTCAGGAATATGACTTTAACTTGCTATATACAGGGGTACCAGTGGCAAATGATACTTTCAGAATTCAAATTAAAAGTGTGCTCTAAAAGAATACATTCAGAGATAAAGTGTTTTTATCAAAGAGAAGTGAAACAAGTAGAAATAAAGAGGTTCATACTAAACATGCACCGAAGAGCAAAGAACATACATGCAACACGCATTTTCAGAAAACCATCATTCGAACTTGGACCATCAATCTATAAATAATGCTATTAGCTTATATGTAAAACAGAAATTGTACTTGCATGTACATTTAGAGAACTACAAGCAGAGTTTATACTTTATTAGATCCTACAATCCCAGTGCAGGTCAACACTCAGCAACACCAGAGGCGGAACAGACCAGCCTTGTTCGATGTAATCGCAGCAGGACACACCAGACAGAGCAGTGCACTCCAAACCCACACAGCCAGGAGCAGCACTCTCTCAGGGGCCACACCACCACCTGGCATGTCTTTGCTGCAGTGCTTTTGTACAGATGTTCCCATGGCTGGAATGCTTGGGGTTTCTCCCCTTTTGTTCTGCCCTCCAGAGCTTTCCATGGCATCTCAATACTGTGTGTCAAATTTTTCTCTTGTTTTCTATTCATTCCAGATTACGCTGAGACAAGGGACGGAAATGCAATCAGGAGATTCTGTTCTTTCATTTGGTTAGGGAAACCTTGGAAAACTTTACATATTAAGGTAGTCTGTGAGAAAGAAATGAAGCATTTGGGTACCCCTCTGCAGTACAAGGTTTGGGATGGAAACCTCTCTCCATACGCACGCAGAATTTTTATGCAACAGAGTCAATTATGCCAGATATATGTTGCAAAGCCAGATTTTAACTACCTCTCCCAAATCGTGTCTGACCCTCCGTCTCGTGGCACAATCCTGTTTGCAAAGGATTACTTTCATTTAGAGAGGGGTGGGCTGCCTGAAAATTAAACGCTATGTTTTCAGCAAGTGCCCCACACTCATTCTAAAGGAGGATGCTCTGCAGTGCACTCTACTTCTAGAGCAAAGGCAAGAATCTCTCTGCAAATACTTGTAGGTACTTGAAGAATGACTTTTTAAAACATAGTTGTGCCTTCAATGAGTCCTAATGACTGATGGAGCACATGCCTTTAATATAGCTATCAACAGATAAATGTTTTTAATGTTGTTATCAAAACAAACCCCAAACTATTTTATGTATCTAAGCACACAAATCCTGTTGTCACAGCACCAGCTCAGCTTCACCTCAGTTAGCAGCATTCTTAGGGTAAACTAAGTAATAATGGTTTTCCCACCTATAAAAGTCAATATAAATTGATAGAAATAGATGGTTTTTAACTTGGTTTCTTTGATACTTCCTCTGTTATTGAACATTAACTGCCACTGACGGAGGTGGTACCTACACCAAGGGAATGCAATGCCGGAACTTAGGCTCTCAGGTAGGAAGAACTTAAATATTCACATCAATGACACGTCTGTGATAGTTCAGTTTTACTGGTGATGCTCTTACAGCACTTCTATTTTCAGCACAACATCCTTGCTTCACACGAACAATATCAATCATTAGAAGCCAGTTTCCAGTCTGCCTCTGGTATGCCTTGTATTTATCATATAGAAGAGTGGTGGAACTTGTGTTTTCAAGCATGGAGAGAGCCAGAGGGAATCTGAGGCCTTGGCTCTCCTTAGCAGCAGCCAGCAAAAGCTGCTCTCGGCTATTTTGAAAGGTATTAGACTGCTTTAAACATGCACTGACACACAAGGACCTTGGATGGAATTTCAATTTCAACAATTACCAATCAATTACCCAATGTACCCAAGCATACACTGTATGTTTACAGCAAAATTATGGTGACAATAGGACAGGTAAGGTTCTATTTGTGTCACCCTCTGTATCAACACCACTTCACTGAAAACAGGGTAAGAAGTAGATGTAAGAAAATGGGGCTGTTATCACTAACAGGAAATTGCATAAATGTCACAATCAGGATCTTTCTGAAAAGACAGCAGAGGTACAGCCATGGAATGTGGTTGATACTTATCAAGACAGTGGTAAAAAATCAGAATTATTATGCATCTCTCAATCACTTTTCCCCTTTTCCCTCTGTCCTTGAGTAGCATATAACTGTTAGGATATTGCTTTACAGTTCAGGAATTTAAACTCAGGAAACACTCCCAAAGTCAGCTCATTTCAATATCTCCAACAATGCTGCTGCAACGAGATCATTGCTAACATGTGTGGGAAAGGGGCACCATCACCCTGTTAGCTAATGCCTCCAGAACCAATTGTAGAAGTAACACTTACAATCCACTCATCCACGCGTATCTGTGCGAAGAGTTACAGAACAGTCTTCCTTGTAAAACTTTGCCATGAAAAATAAATCTTTCTAGACGCTTATACACCAACTTCTACGTCAGTTCATTGCTATTATTTTTTAGGGAATCCATAAGGACATCATAGAAACTGAATATAGAGATGGAAATGACATAAAGAGAAATACCTTCCTGACTTTAAGACTAAACTAATTAATGTACTTGAAAAACTCACAAAACAAATAGTTATTTTCCATGAAAAACATGCATGACTGCACAACTCCCTGAATAAGCTGTTTTTAAAAAGAAGTTTTTATTAATTTTAAACCAAAGAGGTTTCTTCTCTGGGTAGTTCATGGCCAGACTTCCATTTTTGAGCCTGGACTTCTCTGTAAACTCACTGCTGTCTCAACATTTAAGTATCTCCTACAACTTATCCTGATTTATAATATAGAAAAGTCCTTCCCTTTCCCACACTTTCATACCATGGTATAACTTAGAGGGACCCTGGCATGTTCTGTTTCAAATATTAACCTCGGCAACACACAACCTTCCATGAAAGTGACCTCAGTCCAGATCCATGGATAAACAGGTTAACACCACCTGCACAAACTGGCCATCTCGTGGAGTGAGTAAAACTAGGACTTATTCCACCCATATTCTTTCTCTTTTCTGACAATTGTTCTTGTATCAGCTCTGCTATGTGCAAATGTCAAGAATATCAAGGGCGTGGTGCCAGCTACAGGACAAGGAGTAATGGCCATGAACTAAAACAGAACAAAGAACTTTACACTGAGAGTGACAGAGCACTGGAACAGCTGCCCAGGGAGGGTGTGGAGTCTCCCTCTCTGGAGACATCCCAAACCCACCTGGACACATTCTGTAATCTGCTCCAGGTGATCCTGCCATGGCGGGGGTTGGACTGGCTGATCCCCAGAGGTCCCTTCCAGCCTTAGTGGTTCTGTGATTCTGGGAAGAGATATGCAGAGTAGCAACATGACAGAAAAACTGAGCAGGCTCCAGAAAAAAAATTAATTCAAGAAAAGTTCAGGTAAAGAAAAGAAATAATTGGGGGGTTTTGCCTTAAGGAAAACAAAATTAAAGACCAATATGGTCTTAAAACCATATAATTTTTTGGGTTGGAAGGGACCTTTAAAGCTCACCTAATCTAACCTCTCTGCATTGAACAGGTATATCTTCAACTGGATCAGATCGCCCAAAGTCCCACCAAACTAACCTTGAATATTTCCTGGGATAGAGCATCTCAGGGCAACTTGTGCCAGTGTTTTATTACTCTCATTGTAAAAATGACTTCTTCTTTATATCAAATTTAAATTATTCTTCCTTCGGTTTAAAACCATTACCCCTTTTCCTATCACACCAGGACCTGCTAAAAAGTTTGACTCCATCTTTCTTATACGCTCCCCTCAAGACCTGAAAGGCCACAGTGGCTGTTTTTTTTTTAAACTGCATTAAAAAAGCTGACTGTGGTACATACCTTACCTCATTTCTTGGTCTGATCAGAAGATGCTATACCTGACACTGCTCAGTTACCCCATCAGGCTACACACTCGAGACATCACAAAGCAGTTCATCATCTCTTGTAGGAGAAGGTCCACACAAGCACAGGAAAAAACACATGGAAACAACATAATAGAAAATATTAAAATTAAAAAAAA
>VZRN01004661.1:1851280-1883682 GCA_013397935.1 Dasyornis broadbenti | reverse complement strand
AAAAAAAAAAAAACCAAACACCACTGAGTACAAAATTACTCCACTAGCTGTTCTGAGATTTTGAATCACACCAAACACTGGCACTGTGCCTTACTGAGGAGGCACTTTGCCAGGATATTGCCATGGGCAGCTAATAACCACTCATACACAATGGGCAACAGAGATTAAACCCAAATATTTGAAGGTTTGCTTTTAAAATATTTTCACCATATTTAAGAAATAAAGCAGTATTTTATTCTTTCATATTGAAACTATTAAGCCAATTTCTTCAACACTAAAGCATTTCTTATTTCCACAAGCCACTGCTGTATCTGCTTTCCCTCCTGGGTGTCCTGCTATAGTGTGCGTGCAACCTTGTGCAAGGCTACAGAGTCTAGGGAATTCCTTTAAGTCACTCAAGTCCTATGCCAGGTGTTTGCAAGGATTAACATTTCAAGGACTTAAACAGATTGTGGGCTTCTATAAATTGCTTTCAAATCCAGTTCTTAGACTGGATGATAACTGATATTACTGGACAGAGTTAAAGAAAAGCCTCCCTCACATTTTCATTTTTGACTATTTCAGCCCTGTTGTTTCCTGTTTCATGCTGGAGCCATGGGGCTAAGAGATGTGACATTTTTTGTGATGTAATGATGTGAAAGACTTCTTTTCTTAAGGAAAGCAGGCAGAGGTTATGTTTTCCTAACATCACTATGAATGATTTTGGTGATTTGCTCTTTGCTATCAGTAACTGATATGGTCATGAAAAATGTGATACAAGACAGAGATTTGGAAAATTTTGTTTTAATGCTGCGGCTGAAAAGTCTTCTGTCTAACAGTACACGTTCCCTCTGGATTAAGTAACCTTTGCAAGTTTTCCACAAACTGATTCTGCTGAATAGAAATTGATTAATGAGCTCAGACACTGAAATTGTCACTAGAAAATAGCCATTGAGATTCTAGTCAGCAATCACCAGCCCCAGGGTCATGGAAGACCATGGACCGACTTGGCTGAAAAGAGAGCAGCCTTCATTTGTCTTCTCTCTAACTTCATTTTAACTGTGCCTGATGGCACTGGGTGCAGCCAGGAGTCGGACACCACATTTCTGATAAACCCACGCACTGAGGGCTTCTTAGCTGAGCTATAAAAAATTCCTACAAGGCTCTAACTTCATTGGCCTGAACCTCCACTGCCTCTAAGCTTGTGAAGTTATTTACGCCTGTGCAAAATTAGAGAAAAGTGTATCATTCCAGGCATTAGAGGCATCATCTATGATGTTACTGCTAAAGTTTCCCAATATCAGCGTTGTCAGTTTCTTCTGAAAATACACGCAATAGTCACATCCAGCTTATTTCACTTTCAGGGCATTCTGCCTCATACCACGACAGCTAAGATAATGAGCCATGTTTCATGATAAACCCTCATAAATTCATAAATGTAAGACTCCAAAAGCTTTCTGTGGACAATGTTAACCACTCCTCCCAGTCCCCAAACCTCAGAAGTCTGCATCTGCTGGCCTGAGAGACTGACTTTGCACTGGAAATCATGTGAAAGTTGTATCACATTGAATGATATTTTATAATATAAGCTGGGTTCTAGAAAGACAAAAATTTCTGAATTATTAATGGAATAGTTCATGTTTTATCAACTAATTTTACATTCTATTTTCCTGGTAACTATTCCATCAGTAAGGGGAGATGGTTTATGTGTGGTATTAGAAAACTTTTTTTTTTTCTGTGAGATCTTAATTCATTTATTCAGAATCATTTTTTTTCCTGTCCTTTAAACACAATGCATTTTTTGATGATACAACAGTCCAAAAGATCAGTCCTGGGGTTTTTTTATTCAGACTTTTTATCCTTACTCCCCACCTCCTTGATGATTTCCTTCTTCCCATTATGTACTACTTGGGAAGATGCAATCTCCAGGGACTTCTTTAGGCAGACGTAACACAGCTTGAAAGTTATTTCACAATCCGAACATTTTTCAATCCCTGAGGTGTACTTCACCCTTCGAGAAAGGGAGATGATGTGCTTATATTTTAAAGTTAGAAAGTTCGCAGCACTCACATATCTCTGATGTAAATTGCAGTAAGATATTTAAACTCACCACGTTTCCCTTTCCCACTTGCAAGATGGATGTCAGGAATTTCTTAGGAATATTGTGATGAAAAATTATAGCTTGTGCATGGATTATGGAACAGAGTTCCTGTAGACTGATTGGTGACAACAGTGCCAGTTCTAAAAACCCTGTGCCTATGGGGAGCACAGTACCTGAGCTACTAATTTCTATATTTCTATACAAATCCCTATATTTCTAAATCTGTTCTGCACTTTAAAAAACATTGCACTGTACTGAAAATCAGGGTACCTTTAAAAAATAGCAATAAGTTACATCAAAAAATCTCAAGTGAAATTAATTGTATTCAGTATATGCTAGCAGTTTTTTGTTTTATCCTAGACCAACGATAAAATAAAAGCAGCTAATTAAAAAAATTAAATTTTAGATACAAAGCACTTCAGACACTAAATTGCAAAATATTAACAAAGTATATGCACAAATTTAGAATTTATTCCAATGCATACCCCTCATTTTTTTCTCTGATGCCCTTATTGCCGCAATAATTGAGCTATAATGAATTTTAAGAGTATCTTGTAGCTGAGAGAAGCAGCGCTGACAGACACACACAGCTTTTGCTGCCTAGAAATGGAGTATTTCTAGCTATAATGATAGCCAGACAAAAAGCATACAGGCCTGAGTGGCTGCTTTGGCGTTATTTTCATCAGATGTCATAAGGTCCCTGGGTACTTGTACAATCAGCAACACTTCACAGAGCCCTCACTTCTAACAAATAATTAGCTAAAATTGAACCAGAGATTTCTTACATGCATGTCATAGGTTTGATATGAATAATGAGGGAAAAGGTTAACAGCAGGTCATAGACAGTTCCCTATCTTCCAGCTTATTTATTCAGTGAAATGAGAAATTGATCACATTATTTTGTATAGAAGAACCTGATTCATTACAATCAGCTCTGAATTGGCAGTTTTTGCTTTAGGCAATTTCAGAACATTACTTATGCTTAAAGAGTTACTGGTAAGGTCATTTTACAACTTGTAATCACCTCTCTGACCCCTTCATGACCAAAGTTGCAAAAGCTTAAGCATACGTGAAAATTGAAAAAGGCATACTTATGAACAGAAAACTAATGGTTAAACAAGAGGAGCTGAACAAACAAACCCATCCAGCTGAAGCATGGGTACCACATTCAGGTGTACTAGAAAATATCAGGAACACATCATTTCTTGCTTATCAAAAAGGCACATGAAGCCTTCCCTAATTTGGCAAGACAGCTGTTGGAGGGAGAATTAATCTGATAACTGCTGTATTAACCAGTGGAGGGCAAGAAAAAGGAAAGGTAAGGACAGGTAAGGATCTGGAGCTGAAGGTGATGCTTTGGGACAGAACAGGCTGGTTAGTTCTCACAACTTAGAGTAGCTGTGCTCACTACTCCATCTTCTATTGACCCAAACTCCCCTAACACCATGAACCAAGGGGTTTTTTCATTCTAACGAAGTTTTACAAGAGCTTTCCAGAACTGCTCACACCACAGGATAAGCTCTCTTAGGTGCTCCCTTTCTCCATGATTTTACCTCTTTCTACACCAATACCCTTCTAACTAGGTTGTCTTTTCCAGAAAGAGGAACTGTAACCCCTGCAGGGCCAGAATCAATTCCTTCCTAATTACAGAGACATACGGTAAGGTTGGCTGAAAACTGCCCTGTTTCAAAACCAGTGTCATTTGGACCTTGCAGAGCACTGCTGCTGGGCCCTGGGTTAGGTGGCAGATACTCACTGAAAGTACAAACTCCTCTTTAAATAACAGAAATTATTTTATTTAGTTGTTTTTATTTTAAACTTAGCCCCTGAATCAGGTGATGTACCCCGCTGGTGTTGTAAGGAAAATAATGGGGAAACTATAATAAGTGTTTGAGAACAGGGGGGAAAAGAAGCAGGACAGAATTTCAGCTGATTTATGACTAAGGGTGTAAATTGGTACAGAATTAACTGCTTAGCACATGCCATTCATTAAAACAGCCATCAAAGAGCAACAAGCACAAAACAAAGAAACATTGCATGTATGTTACAGTTGGAATAACTTCTTAATTATGCCTGCTAGCTCCATTATTGCCACTTCAAAGCATAAGGAAGTGGTGCTTTAAAAATCATTCTGGTGGGTCACTGAACTAGGATACGTTCAAGGGTATACAAAATATAATTTACAGATGATTCTTTTTAAGCACCTAAGTTCCATATACTTGGGAAGCTGATGTTCAAATCTGCAAAAGAACTTAAGCATCTAAAATGAGATTAAGAGGACTTCTTTGGGCTTCTACAGCCAGTAAAGGAATTCTTCAAACTCCTCCCTGACCCCACAGTTGCTAGAAGTCTATAATTGGTTGCAAGCCCCTTAATAATGTTTACTGAGTGTTTAACAGTCTGTTTTACACTTGATGAAACAGCCTTCTCACCAGCAGAAGGAAGTACTTTGATATTATCTAGCAGCTAAAAACTACACGATCAACAAGAAGGCAGTTGTTTTATGTTCCCTAAGAACCAAGGCTTCCAAAGCACGTCAGTCTGGTAGGGGTTATCAGAACATGTCCAATGTGTATCTGCAGGAGAAAGGGGTGATCAAAGAGGGAGACATCTCAAATTTTATACAAGAAGTTAATGATCACATGCTCAAAACTTTCCTTCATCTGAGAAAATCCAAAAAAGTTTCATCTTCCAGCTCTTAGTAATGAAAAAGTTATTGGAAATACAGTTGTGGAGATGCAGTTTCCTTCTGAAGACTGCCCTAAAAGTGGCAGTTGAGTGGTTTAAAACATGCCTGGAACAGTCATGTAAATCAATAGTGGTACTGTGACATATAAATGTTTTATGCCCACTAGAACCTGGATGATAACTGCAGCTTTCTTATCTTCAGGATGCTTAATTTATTGAGATTTGTTCAACATTCATAAGGAAAGTGGTTGAAAAGAAAATAGGAAATATCCAGTTTAACCACAAACTTGTGGAAATCTCTGTATTTCACTAGTAAACACTATTTCAAATATTTTTGTCAACACATTTTGTCCAGCTTTCTTGGTACTTGATTAGTCTTTCTTGTCAATTTACATAGAATATGTAATTAAAAGGTTAATAGAAACTAAACTAAGTATCAGCTACATGGACTCTGCTTCAACATATCTAATGCTTTCCCTTTTTCTCACATGTATTTCATTTTGTACCAAGTAGTAAATGAAGAACTTTCCACGTCGTCCCAGTCTCTAAAATTGTCATCCTTATGCAGTCTCATTCAAGACAAAGTTTCTTTCCTTTGTTTAGGCCTTGTTTTATTCCCAGGCTGCTGCTTGTGTTCCTTTACACACCACCCACATGCATTTAAACCTTCTTTTGCATGAGTGGGCAGCAGCTTTGGACTTGGTCAAAGCTTCTCTTGCAGCAGACTTCCCATCTCTTGCCAGGCAGGGTGGGCGAGTCCAGCTGCCATGGACACATGAGAGCAAAACAGGTCTCTTTTAACCCCACCCCTTTTCCAGAGCTTCGACTGTGTTAGCACACTGGATTCGCTATTTATATCTGCTAGGACATACAGTATTTGAAACAACCAGGCATTTTGCAACAATTCTAAAAGCCGGCTGCATTTTTTACTCCAGCTAGCACAAAAAATATGTCTGTCTAAACAAAATAGTGCACATATACACAGTTCTTTCCCAGCCTCAGAATCCCACAGGTGCTCTTGCTTCCGTGCCACCAGCTGAAGGTTAAAGTGGGAAGACTTTCCTTCTGGGAAAACTCACTACACCTTTGTAAGGCCTTTCAGTCCTGCTCCTATTAGACTCAATAATTTCAAGGACTTGGCAAACCATCAAGACCTGAGCTGTGTTTTCTTTCCTGTTGGAAATTTTCTGGTTGGACAAATCAAGCTTCCTTTTGTGAAGTTAAAAAAAAAAAAAAAAAAAAAAAAAAAAAAAAAAATTGTTCTGAGATGCTCCTACAAGAATAAGAGCTACCAAAATTCAGCAATAATTGTTTTTGTTCAGCATAGGAACAGCCCTGAAAAGCATCATTGACACCAAGAGAACGTTACACCTATGGAGTCAACATAAAGACCATGAATTAGCCTTGAGAAAAAGAAAAACATTTTTCCCCCTTGGAACCATCCTCTCTAACCAATAGTGGTCCTGGGCCCAAAAGTGAATAAAAAAATCCATTATAACAAAATATGAATGCCAACAAGTCAACAGCTAAAGTACCATTTATCTGAATAAAGACAGAACTAGAATCTCCTTGCATTTTCATTCAAATATGTCTTTGCCAAAGTTGCATAATTTCATGGAGTCAAGAGTTTCACGTTCCGTTTACGGCTTCCAGGACAGATTGATCAGGGAGATAAAATTATGAAAAAAGAAAAGTGAGTATTCTATCTACTTAAATCTAAAATTAAACAATACTATGTAAGTCTATTTTTTAAAATGATTTGAAAGGATTTCTACTTGAACTCAGGGTGACGACCCGTTTTCAAGCTTTGAAGATTGCACAAAGCAAAATGGTGATTTTTTTTTTCAGGCTAATTGTAGAAAGACCTATCCTATATAAATTTTACATTCAGCTACAAACCTCAGAGGCCTAAAAAAAATAGTAAACATCCTATTTCTGCAACAACAGTATTATAGTCTTTCTTCAAACTTTCCTAAATCCCCATAATAAATGGAAGATATTTCATTTTAGACACTCGCAGATTCCATAATGAGTTAAGCCTCTTTACAGTTTATTTTAATAAAGCACAGCTTTCTAAATATACAGAGGCTGTAAAACTTGCAGGTTGGAGCAATAATATGTTTAGTAGCCTTGCTTTATAAAGTGGAAATGTTTGCATGTCTCAAATTACGAGCAATTTAAAGTAGGAAGTAAGCAAACTAGCTCTTGTGTTATGAAGCTTGACATTGTTAAGCCTTAAGAGAACACATACTTCAAAGTCACACAGACTGAAATATGCTCTGTAAGCTTGGCAAGAGGACCAATGCCATAATGATGTACTGCAGAGAAATCACCACAAATTTCCATTTCTGTGTGAAGTTGCCTTGCTGTAAACTTTACAATTTTACTGCTGGTCCTATTTTTAAAATTAATTTGTTGTTCATTTTCCTGTAAAAAGATCGGTGTTTATGAAAAAACAAGAAAGCTTTCCTTTGGATATCAACTAAGAAAAGCCATAACAGTAAATTATAAGCAGTAAAAAAATATACCAATGTTTCAATGAACAGAGTCAGAAATATCACTTGATAACAAATGTTTCAGAGGTAAATTACTTTTCTTTCCCCCTGCACTAACAAAAGTGTGGAGACTCTTCTTTCTTCTCCATGAATTTAGTATTAATTTAGCATTGACACTTGTGTCTTACCTGCTCATCAATAACAGAATTAAATTCAATGATACTACTTACAAAGCTAAATGTAATAATTCCTAGTTCTTCATGTAATTGTAGATAGAAATTAACTATTATTAAATTATTGTTTATATGTAATACAAAATATTAATACTCAACTAGAAACATAACAGAAATTTAAAACTTCTCAACCTAAACAGTCTCTGATTGGTCTGTCAAAACAGCCTGGAATATCATGATTTTTCAAATATATACCTACTTTATTTCAGAATATAACTGATTTGGAGATGCACCCACCTGGACCTGAAAAGAATTATTCTCAAAGAAGGCTACAGCATATGTACACATGTCCACAACTAGAGTGCTCCATGCATAAATATTTAGGAAAAGAAATATCATTAATCAGTTAATTTAATAATTTTGCTGCAAATAAGATGCCTCCAGGAAAATCAACAGTGTAAAACTGTATCTGAAGTTCTTTAGAAAACAGGTAACTGAATCATTGCTTGGTTTGTCTACATTATAATGCAAAAGTAACTCTCATTTTTTATAATGATTCTAAAAATCCTCACTTTTAAGGTTGTTCCAATTTGTAGATACCAATTTTGTGAAGCAACGTATGCAAAATTATGAACCACACTGCAAATTCCCCCAATTTTTAAAATTTCAGTCTGCTTGGTTTTGAATGTGAGTTGCATTTAATGAACCTTCTTATTTTCCCTTTGTTCCTTTAGTACTCATTTAGATGAAAGTCACTGGCTGACGTTAGACATTTTTATCACACACCACGCTGAATCTTATACATAAAATGTTGTTGGGGCCTTATAAAAATAAAGATTCTTGATGAATTGTCACCATAGAATTGAGTTACTATTTCTATCCATTCTATTGGCACTAAACTACAGTTAAAAAACAAAAAAAAAAAGGGCAGAAGGAGGTGTTCAAGAACACCTCCTCCTCAAGTATTTTGGAAAAGAGTATCTTGTCCAAAGCCCTTTTGTTTTGATACATACCAGGTATATCTGTGAGCACAAAGGTGATCCTTTAGGAAATATTTAGTAAACATGGAGAGATGTCAGATCTTCCATGGCATGTATCTATTTGTGAGAGTTCATTAAACATCACACAAATAAGAAATAAGAAATAGACAAGGATGACACACTAAGCTAACTGAAAGAGATATTCCAAACTGACTGAATCCTAAACCATGGTGGTGCTTTTGGAAATCCCTGTCTGTGTGCCTGGAACACGACAAATGCCAGAGCATTTTAACAACCCTGACATATAATCAGCATTGCTCACAGAATTCAACCCCAGACTTGAAAAGACTGCTAGCACAAAATGACTAGGAAAAGAAATTAATGCATATTAAAAATAGTTGAAGTTTTTAAATCATCTTCTGACAAATACTGGCCCTTTGATGAAGGACTAAAGCTGTTGAGTGCAGGGAGTCCCAGAAATGCCCTTCCCTGGTTCAGAGGAGTTTTCTGACAGCCGAAGGAGCCTGGACTAGAGCCTGCTCTGCTCTGGGCTGCTACAGCTCACAACTGCTAAGGGGCTACAAAATTTCTATACTACATCATGGTTCAAAATGCAGGTTTTCTCACTGATGTACAGGAGCTGATGGCACCCTTCACAAACGAAATTTAATTAGCTGAGTTTAGAACATGAAGGAGCAAAAACTTGCTAAGTGAGTTCAAAAAAGCTGGTGTGGAAGCAGACACGTAGCACAGGCCTTTGGGTTGCCACACCTTTGCTTATATGTCAGGAAACTGAACCTTCCCTTTCAAACAATTAGAAAGTGATAGCAGCAGCAAATCAGTCTTTGTTCAACCAAAGCTACAGAACTCTTTTCTGTGCAAAATTAGATCTCTCCGGACACTGTCTCTCCAACCATACATGATGTATGCAGTTTGCCTTTTTTCTAAAAAACAAGAAACATCAGTCAATTCAGCAGAAAGAGGGCTTGTGGATTTCTGTGGGCTCATATCATCACAAAAGGAATTGACTAGTTTGATCCAGACCATATGCAGGTGATGATAGGTCTGTCCTGCTGATTCTGATATAATAAGCAGCTTCAATTGCCTATTAAATAAAAACTGCATCTTTATGGGTCTGGATTTCTAGTTTGTTTGTTTTGGAGTTTTTTTGTTTGTTTGATTTTTTGGGGTTTTTTTTTTTTTGAGTTTTTTTGGGTTTTTTTTTTTTTTTTTTTTTTTGGGGTTTTTTTTTTTTTTTAGTTTTTTTGGGTTTTTTTTTTTTTTTTTTTTGTAAGTCATGTGCATTGAGCATCAGAATGCTTTGTCAGATAATGCTTTCAGTTGATGCTTTTGGAGACTTTGAATGCATGTAGCTCCTGACAATGATTATATGCACGTGTTCCATATAATTCCAAAAGCACACCCATTATGAAAGATTAGTACAGTTGTGCTTATGATGTATTTAGGTTGTCTGTTACTGAATATTTCTACTGTCAGTACAACAAAAGTGTGATGATCACAGTTAAAGCTTAACAAAGAAAATGCTGTCAGGCAATTAGTAAGCTGAAGTCAGCAGTACTAAAGTGAAATATATCATGTTTGGAATAGCACAGTGGTTTGCTTGTGATAAATGTTGAAACAGGTCCTCATACACAGAACATATCCTAGCCCTGGAAAAGAGTTTAGCATCTGAAAAATTCCCCAAAAAAACCATCCCCCCCAAAAAAAAAAAAAAAAAAAAAAATCCCAGAACTTTAACTTATTATGTTTCTTACTTTCCTATACAAAATAGTCTCAGCCACTGGAATATAGAAAGGTATTTACTCATTACAGGACTTTTGCCGCTTTTGAAAAGGTAACAGCTCACCTCAGGAGAAGACTGCGGTACAAACACATATATCTGCTCAAGAGAGAGTCTATCAAATGAATAATCTCATAAACTGCAGAAATTGTAAAAAAAAAATCAAGTGAATTCTATTCTTGAAAGACCATTATGTAAAACAAAACAAAAAATAATAATTTGGCAAAACCTGGTAATATTAGGCTCTCCATTCCATTGGAGGAAATAGGAAGGCAGAAATAAAGTCAATTCAAGACAAGCAAGGTGTTTTTCTAAAGATTTCCCAGTTGAGAACTAAACAATTTAAAAAGTTGTAACATATGTTTTAGAAAGGAGTAAGAGCTAAATCCAAGTATAGCCTGATCCTGCATGTTTTCATCACAGTTTAGTCAGTACTGGCTGACTTATACTAGGTCTCTGTTCTAACAGGTTTTACCGGCCTCATTTTTTGTCAGACTTCAATCTTCCTTAGCCTAGTTATCATACCTATGACAACAAATGTTACTGTAGTGTGTTATAAGAAGAGAGGCCAGATAATTCCTGAAAAAAATAATGTGTTTTTAACACCAGTGAAATACAGTTCAGTGAGAGAATGCACAAAATAAGATAAGCTAAAGCAAAAATAATGCAGGCCTGGAACAGAGAGAAAAAATAATCCCTATCGTGTTCTCGAACTAACTCAATTATCAAAAATATTCTCAACATCAAAACCAACATAATCTGAAAAACTCCTGGGCAAAATGCAAAACAAAGTTAAAACTGTGCCTTGAACTACAAAGAAATAAATTCTGTTAACCTCTGAATGCTGGAATACTAATGTAAAATACAAAAATGAAAGAAATTCAGCAAAGAAAAGGTTTTGGCAGGACTGCTAAAAGCAGAAATGCCAAATGCTTGGCATGTTAACAACCATGGAAGGTACAACTGTTTTCATTTATACAAATAGTACAGTCCAAAAAAAAAGTAGTAAAAATCGATTGGCAAATCAAATTTCTCTCAATAATATTTGTCATTACAAGCCTTAGACTATTGGAAGAATGAAAATTGGGAAGAGTGAGCAAAGGAAGTGATAAGTTCTGAAGCTCTTTGTGTAGGAGCATCTCCTGCTCTCTGCCTGCGTGGCTCAGAACCTTCCGCCGGCCTCACCATGGGCAATCGGTGATGGTGACCAAGAAGCAGCAATAGGGAAGCCACACCCTACAAAGCCTAAATCACACAAGCACTCTGGAACTGTTACAATGAGCTGGCAAGTGTTCTCTGATAGCCTTTGGTATTGTTTTGTTGAGTCTGTGCCTGTAATGGAATCCATAAGTTAAAAACTCCCTGGCACTTGGCATATGCTGCAGAGAGTTCAACAGTGACAAACCCACACACAGTTGTGCTTTTCTGCCCCAAAGCTTTCTAAGGCTGTATTTTCAGCACAGGCAGACACTTTGGGGAAGTTCACCACTGTTCTTCCGTAGAAAGGGAAGAAGCTGCCCTCTGGCAGTTATCTTTGCAAAAAATTCTACATCCCCACTGATTGTGATCTTTTTTACAGAGACACTGACTCTGCCTGTGGCACACTCATTTAATGTCATATCACTGACTTTCCACTTTCATGACTTTCAGGTATTACGCAGACAGGTGGAACCAAACTGTTCAGATATTCATGGCTCCGTTCATATCTGCAGAAAAACATCTTAGAATCTTTTTAAGGGCAGATGAACTAGTATGAGAGAATACTCATACTTGACACCGAATTATGATACACATTTATTTTTAATGACATATGTGCCCTTCACTATGATGGTCAACAGAGTTTCAAAAAAATTCTGAAAATAATTTTTTTTTCTGAAGGAATAATCAATTTTCTGTGAAGTTCTGCTTTTTGTTTTGCTAATTCTACACATCCACTTAGTTCTAATGGAAAAACTCTTCTCCCAAAGGAAAAGACATTTCTCAGGCAGCTGGAGAGATCTCTGCTGCCTTTGCTTGCAGCCTCGGACTGACTTTCTCTTCCACCATAACTGCCAAGACAACAGCCAGAGCACACTGTGATCCACCTGTACAGCACATATAGTGCCCTTGGACAGAAAAACCTCTGTTCTTAAAATTAAAACTTAAAAAGTTAGAGAAATCACTTCCTAAACCAGTCAATAAACTGCCAGCTATCAGAGGAGAGGTAACCATGGTATCTGTGAAAAGGAGAGAAAAGCAATCCAATGCTCAAACTATTCCACAAAGCAGAAACTGTGTAACATCACTGCCTGAGGGAAGAACTTGAAAGATATTTTGGAAGTTACAGATGCACAGACTCTTCACTTTTTGTATATATGTAAAAATTCCTCAGTCTCTGATCCAGGTTACACCTTATTAATCCATTTTCTCCCCACTCCTCAGTGAAGCTCTCTTACATTCTGCCCTCTTCCAGACACAGCTGTATAAGCTCCCTCCCCTTCTATCTCCTCATGGGGAACAAGGACCTTATGTTTCTGTTTAATGCATATTAATTGTTTTTAATGACATTTAGCAGTGGGGAAAAAAAGGAAAAAATATACACCAACTCCCAGATATCTAATAATTTTAAGTGTTGTGCAAAGCACGTCTCAGTAATTCTGCAGGAATCAGAGCTATGACAGGATTGAGAGCATAGACAGTCACCTGAACAGCTGCCTGCTTCAATTCATTCTACTCATTTTCCTTATGGGGTGTCTGCTTCATTTTTTAATTATGTGCTTTGGGATACGAGGATGAACCAGACTTTCTTTGACAATCTGAATTGTTTTCTCAGGACACCAGCCAACACTGACAATATGCTGTTTTTCAGGATGCGTTATCTTGATAGGCAGAACCATAATGACATCAAGAAAACAACAGCCCCAACATTAGTAATGACAGCATTTTCCTCTCACTCCGACTTTTATGGTGGCCTGACAAACTTCCATTCACTGGTAAGAAAGACACTAGAAGCACATAGGTTCGGTCCACGTAGGTTATTTTTTTCCTGCTGCTTGTTTACGTTCTTTTCCCTTATTCTTCATTTTTGTGATCCTTCATTTTGAGTGTGTTGAATTACCAGGAAAGGACAACTGCCCTTACACCAAACCAGCATAATAGGTGAAATCAGGATGGCAGAAAAGTACGTGCAGTGTCAGGACAAGAATATTAAGAACACAAGTATGTTCTGGTATTAGTCTGGGGATCCCAAAATTATCTTTACACTCTTTTAAATTATTTCTAGAGAGATTTTATCGTGCTTTGCTACCACAAATACAGAGAAAAATCTTAAGTCAATGAATAGCATTTGGCCACAGGCAACACCAACTCAGGCCACTGCCAAAGCAGCAAATTCACATGGGGCAGTACAGGATCTGCAGTACAGGTGACCTTTGTCTGTGCTTGAACCCTACAAAACCAGGCTTGGTACTGACACTGCTAAAGGAGAAACCAGGACCTGAGAGGAGGCTGTAGCCATCTGTGGGAGCCCTATTCAGCAACAGATTTCAAATCCACTGTCACCAGGCTCCACAGTTCGCAGCCTCAGATGTGTCCCTTTCTTCACTTTCTCTTTTTCCAATACAGGAATGACTCAATCCCCTTTCTTAAGGACAGCAAATCTCAAATTTCTTTTTACTAGTTTGAGTAGCTTCTTCTTGATGTCCCAGGGACTACAGAGAAGGAAGTTACATCTTTGCTCTTTATCCGAGCTATGTGTGCCTTTGAAATCAATGTTAGCAGCAGAAGTAGAAAGTGAGATTTTAGGACTTACTTTCACTATCATATACAAACATACCGGTCCATCTGACAACCTCAGAGGGATTTTTGACTTTCTGCCCTGATAATACCCTGCATACCATGGCAGGAGAAAGTGAGGTATTTAACATCCACAGCAGACAGAAAACCCAACTCCTGAGTTTCCACTCCATTTCTGCTACTGCTGCTCTTATTACTATCATCTCACTTATCCAGTAAGCTAGTCCCTTACCAGTTTTATGATGATGTAACCACACTGATGTAACTCTTGAACTGAGTTATGGATTTATACAAACATATCAGAAGAGTCTGGGCTAATAAATATCTACAAAATTAGTATAAAGACCAATTAGTGCTTGCAGAGAAGCTGTTTGCACTGAAATTCATTCTGTCTGCAGTAAATCTAGACAGCAGACAGAAATGTCAGTAGAAAACCAAGTATATTTTATTTTGTTTTTCTCTTCCTACTTACTTTATTTAAAGGATATATGTTTTTTCAATCAATGCTATTTGTTAAAGTTGTCGTTAAAAGTAAATGCCTTAAGGCCAGTTCTGCCAGACAACGTGTGCCATTCAAGAGCCCTAGAGTATGAAAGCATCTTTCCTGAGTCTACAGATTTCTGCACAGCAAGGGCCCTTCCATGGTTTTTCGGCATTTACATATCATACATATCATCTCACATCACAGACTCAGCTGTTACAGAGAGACATTGGTACCTTCCACACAGAGGTCATGGGCCACTGTTATTGACATTTGCCTTTAATCCTTTGGATGCTTCAAAAGGTGAAGATTAGCAGCAATCCTCAGAACTCGCACCCAGGAGATAGCTATTTGTCAAAAAGTTGATGTTATTGATGCTTACAAAAGAAGGAGAGTATGTAATTTAGCTAATAAAAGTCAGGTCTTGTTTGCCGAGGCTCCAGAGTTTTGACAGTTCCCTCGCTGAATTGTTTGATGTTGAGCTTCATATAATAAATGCAAATTTTTCATCAGCTATGCATCTTCTTAGGAGCAACTGGTATTATTGTGTGGATTTTCTTCCTTGGTTTTCTCCAGAGTTTTTCCTCTTAAAGTCTTTGTTTCCTTTAGAATTCATTATAAATGACATAATTATATGTCTTTTTCTCCCTTGATTGAGAGCATTTCTTACAGATGATGATTTACCATTTGGAAATTACAAATAGCATGAATAGATACAATTATTATATTGCAGAATTTCCTTTAAAATCCAGCAATGTGGTTTAGCTGAACTGTTTGCAAATGATAAGTAGGCAGGTCACATTATTTCCTCTAATCGGCATATGACCCTTGATTAAATTGAAGTGTTTCTTCAAACTGGATTAGAAGGTTTCCTCTGGAACGTTGAATAGATCTAAGATTGGGACGAGCAGAAATGGACATGGAATACAAGTAAAAGAAGCTACCCAAAATAATTACTTTTATGACGATTCTTTCGGGAAATCACCCTGTTTTGGTAAGGTGGTGTTCCAGCTGAGACAGAGTCAGACCAAAGCAAATCTACTGAAAACCTTCCCATCAATTTTGACTAGACCTTGGCTCAAGTTTATGTAGAAGTTTCATTAATGACTACTTCCATTTTTGTGCTCCATTTTTGTGTCCCATTTTTGATAGAGAGAAAGAACAGTAATACAATGATTAGAAGTGTAAACCATGGTTGTAAGGGGCTAGCAGCGTTTTCATAGGGTCAGCTGTTGTCATAGCATTTATTTCTGGAATGCGCGGATATGTCTTGTAGGTGATTCTCTATAGCTTACAAAGATGAACCAAAAATAACATTTTTATCTGTCATACATAAATGCTAGAGTATTTCTCGTTTTGTTTCTGCAACTGCCAGAATGCAAATGTTTTCTGCTTTAGAAACATATTAAAAAAAATTAAAAGGTAAAAAATTTGACACGGGTGTTGATTAATTAATGAAACAAAAGTCCAGGGATACTTTCCTACATATGATTGCGTGTGTCCACTACTGTGTTAGTTACTGCTGGTACCCATCCTCAAAAAAGGCCACAGCAAAGTCTGTTACAGAAAGTATGGCCTGAAGCCCACCGAAATCAATCTGAAAATGCAATGACTTCAAGAGAGTCCTGTGTGCAACAGATGGCTGTTAACAGCCAGTCCTGAGTATTTGAAACAGACTCATCCTGTCTTGGAAAACGAGGGCCAGAGCATCCATTAACGGAGTGAGGAGAGGAGGTGAGAGGGCCAAGGGAATTAAAGATCAAAGAGCTGCAATTAGGCAACGTTAATGAGGAATAATCTCAAAAGGTCTCCACTTTTGTAAAAAGCCTTCAGTTTGTTTTATAAACAGAACTCTGTAATGTAGAACCATCTATCCATAATCCAGATTGTTTTCAGGCTTCAGTCTCTGCCAGGGAGTCATGTTAGGGCTGCTAACATGTTAAGCATACTCTGAGTGAAATCCAGTTCAAAGCTCATACTCGTTTTAGTCTGTGCAGGGCTAGGCCAGTGCTCAGGACTTCTTCATATCCTATTCAAAATGTCTAATATGACGCCCCATTTCTTTCATCAAACATTTGCAACTAAAAACAAAGACACCCAAAAAAATCCACATCATGATATTTTTCGGAGGTGTGTAAAAAACTTTGCCATTCCTTTGATGGTCTTCAATCTTCAAATGAAAAAGAAATAAATAAATAAGCCACAAACTCAATTAATTCTGATCCCATAGTTTGCTGCTCCAGTATTTGATCCTGGAAGTATGCACAACAAACGTGACTCACAGAGAAGTGCCTACAGTTCATCTAAACAAATACTGTGAAAGTCCCAGTCGCTCCTACCTCATTCCTTCTAGAAAACATTGCTATCCCTTTGCTTCTTCCAGCACTGGCATTTATCTGCTCAAGTGGATCAAGTCACAGAAAAATAAAAAAACCCTATGAGAATCACCAAATATATTTAAACATGATACAGAGACAATTCAAATGCTAAATGTGACAAGAGAAGCCTCACTCTGCGGAGATGTATGGCTCTATATAAAGAAGCAAAACTTCCTGAGAACCAAATGATGACAATAAGAATACAAACCCAAGATTTAAGCTTGTACAGCAACCCTAGACAAATAATCCCAAAGAGTTTAAGAAACAGCTTCACCCTGAGTTAAATTAATTCCTCTGCAACTTCTGAGGGTAAATCCTGTCCGTCCATATGCCTTGTCTTATTGTCACTCGTCTGACTTTTCTGGGTCAGTATAACTTGTGAGACCTCAGGAAACTATAACCTTCTCTGGGTGGGAAATTACTTTTGCCAGGTTGATGAATCAAATTATTTCAAAGGAGCAGCAAGATGTCGCTGAAGTTCCAAGAAAGGGACAGATAAGGACCAGCTTTCTTCTGTTGTGATGAATTTGTACATACTCTTTCATTAGTTCCAGTGTAATTTAACAAAAATAAAATTACTATTTGCCAATTAGCTAGAATATATAAGAAGGCCTGTTATCAATAGATATGTCCGCTGTCCTAAGGAAGTGAGTCACTGTAAGGAACACAGCGTCCAAGCAAAGCTGAGAATGATGTCCAAATACTTGATAACAACCAAACTGTTCCCTCCTGACATGTCCCTTGTGCCGGGAGGGACAGACTCTTGGCAAAATAAATATATCAAGTGTAAGTGGTGACCCAAATGGTAGAACCCTGTCAGCAGCAGTACAGACCAGTGTCACAAGACCACCTGGGTAGGTAACACCATCACAGCTGAGGCACAGCATTTATTGACAGAGATAATAAAGATTAGAAAGGGGGAAAAAAAAAAAAAATTAGAAAATTTGTTATCAGGAAGGTTGGAAAATCACATCTGTTCTAGATATGAAACTTCTAAAGTTCATGTAATTTTTGTATCTGATAGATTGCCCTAAATACATTGCTTATGTTTTAACTGGAAAACAAAAGTGCTTTCTAAAGGGCTGAGAAAAGTAATCACCTCTGCATGTAAAAGAAACAGTTTCTCATCTGGATGACCAATAGTGGTCACATTATTTTCTTGTATTCCTCTATAAGCCTGCTTTCTGAGTCCTACATCCAGGCTAGGAGGGATCTTTATGTTTAAACCATCAGGGATCTGCTGGTGCCCTTGACTTCTCCCTGTTACTTCAATACTAATGGCTGTTTGGGCCTCTGATATAAGAAATGCCTAACGACTTCTGAAGAACAATCACAAAATTAAAGCAACATTTTTATCTGAAGCTATGGCCATTATTTTCCTTTCAAATTTTTTTTTCTAAAATTATATGCTAGCAACACATCTTGTTTTTAATAACAATATCCTGCAGAGTTCAAAGTAATTTTTAAATCACAGTGTTTTTAGTTTACTGAAACATGTTTTTGGGGGAAAAAAAATTCAAGTTCAAAATAATCTGCAATTATAAACAGAATAGTTTAAAATCTGGGGGAGAAATAAATATTCTATTGTGAACCTGCAAAATGGAAACAACTACGAAAGTTTAAAATGTTTCACAAAATAATTTTCATGTTTTTCAACCGGCTCTAGTTACACACTTATTACAGTAAAGCAGCTTTTAAAAAGCAGCTGTGTTTTCCACGAAGGGGTGACAGCATTTCATTGTGGGGATAATGTGTGTAAATGATCCCTTCATTATATAGGGTCTGATCTTGCATTCCTCGTGCATCCCAAGTTCACACTGAAACTAACTATGTGTTAACAATAGTATCCCAGACAAATTCTAATGGGATAATTGTGTCATTATTACTACCTAAATTCCCCGTGTTTCGTTTGGATTCAGCGTTTTCCTTTCTGCTCTTGAGCCAAAGTCTTCAGAAGGCCTTTTGCCATACAAAGTCGCACAATTTTGGTTTGACTTGCTACAATTTTATGTGCCTTGGTACGTTTTCCTGCTAAGGAAACTGCCCTTCAGCGGCAGAGAAATTTTCTCCCTTCCATATTACATGATCTGGCAACTGTTCAAAAGCAGACTAACACTGTCCAAGACAGATCAGAAAATAAACAAGTCTCCTCAAATGGAAACACAAGAAGCCATTCAGGTTCTGGACTACTGTTACCCAACCTGGAATTTAGCTGGGATACTCTCACAGTGGTCAGTGGACATTTTGCATGGTCACAGAAGCATAAACCCCAGCTGTACAATTTAATAAAGGGCAAAGTAACTGCTGCAAACAGATCATTACAAGTTCCAAAAAAATTATTTTCCTACCTCAATGGTAATCTTAAAACCTTTAAGCCAAAGATAAAACATCCATACATTATTAGGGCCTGCATACTCACAGTTTGAAGACATCTTGTAACGCAAACGTGAAATTATTTCAAAATAACAACCAAAAAGTCATGGATTTGTGAGGAAAGACAGATAAAAATGCAAATTTTAAAGACCAGAATTACCATAATTGTTGGTAAAGAGTAAGTTAAACACATGAAAAAAACAAAAAAACCCAAACAAACAAACAAACAACAAACAAACAAACAAACAAACAAAAAAAACAAAGAAGAAAATGCCCAAATTATTTCTTACAGAATCAATAATATAAAACATATCTCCATTGTGCCCTGGTTTAATTGAACCTACATTTCTCTAAGCCTTGCCAGAAAAACAGGAGAATATGGCTATAGAATTCATGTGCCCACATTTTATCTACATGACCTGCTTCAAGAGCTAAGCCAAGTTTCATTAAAA
Organism: Dasyornis broadbenti; assembly: GCA_013397935.1. Classification (NCBI taxonomy): domain Eukaryota; kingdom Metazoa; phylum Chordata; class Aves; order Passeriformes; family Dasyornithidae; genus Dasyornis; species Dasyornis broadbenti. The sequence continues at coordinate 1,864,007 of VZRN01004661.1, read as the reverse complement.
ATTATTGGTCTCATAACTTTTTTTTTCTCTGCAAAAAGACTCCCATATGGCATTGATATCTAGATAAAATTGTGGCTGTGCACAGTTTTTCCCACTCTTAATTTTTTAAAAAACTATAAAGAGATTTTATGGCAAAGTCAGAAACTGTCAAGTATGATAAGATCTCACTTGATAAAAGTCTCCTGGGCAGTTGTGCTAGTTTTGAGATGGGGTATTTTTATCTGAAAGATGACACACAAGATGTTCTCATGTCTTATGCGTGGTACTGAGCTATACCAGCTCCGTGGAATATTATCCACGTCTTACTGGGTGCTTTGCTAACACATATTGTGGTATTAAGGAATTCTTTTGTATTACTGTGGCATCTGCTAAAAATGTCAGATGTGATCACAGGCCTTGCAAAACAAGTATTTTAACAACCAAAACCTTATGATAGGTTATATTTCAGTGACTTGGAAACAACACTGCATTATCTGAGAAAACAGCACAGATGTTGCTTAATAAACTGCTCAGTTTATGCATTGTATTAACCTCATGAAACATTTATGCAAATCTTGCATTAACAAAAGGTAAAAGAATCATTATAGATTATGAAGAAAACAATGTGACAACCTTTGTTTTTACCTCCATGTTTTATGGGGGCTTTTTAACTCTTAGGGGTTTCTGTTTAGGAAGACACAAGGGCATTATAGATTTTCATCTATTTTGTTTTCAGTTCTGCTATCATTCCTTCCAGCTGATTTCACATTTTATAATGCTAATAGTGGGTGTATGGTTTTGAGTTTCTCTACTGTCAGCTGGTCAGTAGGTCTGGGGGATATATTTAATGGAATCTGACAGCTGATGGAACTGATCTCATTGAAAGGGGATTTGATATGTGGGATGAATGTGGTGACCCTCAATTCGACATATTAATGACCATTATTATTCAAACTCTTGCAGCCAATATAACTCTTTTTCTTGGACACAGCAGTACATGTGTATAAAAGAAATGACTTATGGATGAGTTAGTCCATATACTAGTTTGAGTGTCATTTAGATAGCATGTCAAAACAGATTAGCTATTTTACCCTGAGATAAAATTAAAGGAAAAGCCTTTGTACTCTGTACACTTGTAAACAAAGCAATGATAAAAATGGGTAGTTTCACTGGACTGAGTCAGAAATCCAGCAAATACACTCACCTTCAACTGTGGGAAAAAGCGTTCTGCATTCTGGGCAATATAAAATAAAGCTCAGCAGTCAGATACCGCAGCTGCAACCAACAGGTTCTCCTCTGCTATAGGTCACCCAAAGAAGTTACACGCACTCTTTGTGCACAAGCAGCTTTTAGAAAAAGAGAAAAGCGCCAGCCTTGCTTTACACAGACCAGAATTTAGGTAACTATACTAGCAGAACTTCGCATTCTGCATTGACTTGTGACAAAATATTTATTGTTTCATTTATGCTTTGCTGGTAGAATAGGAGAAATTTGTCTCAATCAAAGCTGTGCATGATGAGACAAATAACGCTATGTTCAAAAAAATCCAGAGATTCCTGTCACCTTTTGGCAGAAGGGAAGCTGGTCACAGATGCATTAGCAGATGTATAAAGGACACAAAGGAAAATCTTAATATGTGAGCTGAAACACAAGGAACCATTTGTTTTTAAATTATGAAGTACTGCTACTTTTTCAGGTCACAAATATAAAATCTATTATTGATCTTGAGCATTGCCTCATATTTTGAATGTCTTTTAAAGCCAAGGGCACCCTAATGTCGTTTAATCAATAACTGCTTTCACATTTTTGAAACAAATATGCAATTTGTTTACAGATTTTAAAGGCTACTAATGCGTATTGCCTGCTCTTTTCTACCATGTCTGAGCAGAAGTGATGTTCTACAATATTTAGCCAGGGTGCCTAATGAGCTGGGCAGGACATTCAAAACCCTTGCAGCCTGTTTTATGGCCCTGGCAGTGCATGAATAATAAAAGCACATGGCATTTCTTTCCTTTCCTGCTTTAACAAGCTTTCTACAGGGAGAGTAAGCTCTGAAAGGAACCAGATAAAAGAGAGCCACCACCAAAATAATGCACTGAGACTTTCGACCTACACATGTAAATATTGCAGCATATGAGGAATGCATCAATAACCTTAAAGTTATTACGGAAACCATCTGAGAAGGAGGATGTAATTAGATCATAGCAGTGAGGTTCACATTTGGTTTCCATATTTTTGAGGATTCAGTCAACATTTAAGATATCTCAATTAATGTATGGTTTGAAAGGCTTAACCATATGATGACACTCAATTACTCATTCATCTAGCCAAATATGTTAAAAGTACTTGAAAAGTCAGTTCTTTAATCTTTTATGAATTGCCTTTATCTAAACGTTGTCACCACATGGGCAAGGGCATCATGTATCGTGATCAGCTTATGTTTACTTTCTTGCTCATCATCTATTGATGGAAATTCTAGCCAGTTCTAGCCAATTCTATTGTTTCTCAAACAGTATCTATGCTTTCAGGACAAAATGGAAGTTGAAGTAAAGGTACACTTAAAAACTCACAAGGAACATGAAAACAAACACAATCAAGGTACTGTTAATAAGAAAGAGCTTATCATGCCTGTGAATTTTGTTTGCAAACTTGGACCCATGAAGACACTAATGCACATTCAGTTTTCAGATCCTTCCTGCAGAGTCGTCTCACTGTCCACAAGCTGAGCCTGCCCTATGGGTACTCTGTTTTTATCATTACGTTTTACTTTGGAAAGCGCATCTCACTTCAAGATAAAAGCATCTACAATAGGTTCTCCGCAGAAAAGAGAAAAAAAGGTTGATCCCTGTCTTTGAGTCCTTAAACTAATTTATAGCCCTGTTTCAAATATTGGTTACTAGTTCTGGCTGCTAATAACCAGTGTCCTAGTGCCAGTACTTCATTTCTGATCTTTCCACTGCTCCTGTGGAAGAACTATTTTATCTGACCATTGGAAGTCATTTATAACTGCATATATTTACATAAGTGCATTTTTTACATTACATACACAAAACCAGAACAACCAAAAAAATGCATAAAACACATTAATTTCCTTCTTATAATTTTAATAAGACCAAGACTTTCTGCATGTCTACAGTCACACAGAGAAATTTGGACCAGAAATCAACAATCATCCCACTTTCTTTTAAGGGAAACTAATATAAAATAAATCAGAGGAAGAAGAACAATTGTTTAGCTGTTTTTGTTCTACTTCATGTAAAATGAATATATCACTCGGCAGCCTTTAGGACCCTGAGTGCTACATAATCCCACATATTGGCTTGCTGAACCTGAGCCACAGCTGTTCTGATAACAGACCCTTTGAAATTGCTACAACTTTGAATAAAAGCAATGTTTGCAGTAATGATGTTACATGGATGGTAGATTAATCATTGCTACACATATTTCTCAAGGTTTTCTCATGTTGTTGTTAAATGAGTGCTTAGTACTCTGAATACCTGAAACGTCACTCCTCTGCACATTTTCAGAACAGCCAAATGAAATAAGGGAATCCCACCACCTCTTAGAAAGGGTGGCACATCACATGCCTTAAACATGGTAATGTTTATTATCAAATCCTGGGAGAAAAGCTGGATCCAAGTCCCTCATACCACCATTACGAGAAGAAGAAAAACTCTACAAGCCAAGATTGTAACAGACAAAGCAGAACAGGGCTCACAGTGTGCAATTTATTAATTGGATATGATCATAAGCTATTAAAAATGAAAAACTGCTGAGTATACGTAAATCCAACTGTATGACTTTTATAATAGATTTAGGCTTTTATAATAGATCTTGAAAGAGAAAATTCAGGTAAAATAAAAATACTCTTTTTTATCCATACCACATTCTTTAAAAAAAATAAAATATAGAGCTCACTTATGTGCAGCTTGAGATCAATTTTATTTATACTACAAATGAAATCTTTTCATTGCTCTACGTCGTGATCTCAGTATGAATTTTGTAGTGTAATACCAAGTCATTCCAGCTTTCAGTGACATCCATAGGTCTAACCTAACACTACTTTCACAAAAGAAAGGAAAATCATGGTGCCTTCCTCTTTTTTCAAATTAGTGAAACAAGTTTGCTCAGTTCCTGGCTGGGGACTGACTGCATTTTTATGTGAGAAAGTGACAAAGCAGTTGGATTTTTTCTCTGCACCTCTGGAATGGCCAGGCTTAATGAAGCACAGCAATGCTGTTGTAATAATTTCCCTCTGCATCATTCTTAAAGCAGTTAATTGTTCCTTTTTCTATGTTCAGTCCACAATTTCTGCAGAGAACTTTTCAGGGCAACCTTGAAGTTCAAATAAATTCACTGAACCTGGGAGACTCAGCCAGAAAAAACCAAAATTCCACCTACTTTGTGTCAATTGCTTCCTATTGTTTAATTCTAGGCCTTCAAAGGCACCAAGCCAGTGAAACATTAACACTAAATACACCATGGCTTCGATTTAGTCCATCTGAACACCTCTCAAAATATCTGCTATAATTTATTCATATTTTGTAGTTTATGAGTTAATTTCTGTCCCTTGAACAAGCAATTAGAAATACAAAAACAATAAGAACAGTATTAGTGGTTTCTGTCTGTTTAGGCAAAACTATCCAGGACTGAAATAATTTATTCATATTCCTGTTGATACATCACATACAGTCATCAAATTTTAAGTTATGAGGAAAGTTTTTATTCTTATTTAAATCAAAGCTGCAGGGTTGTATCCACTAGCAGCAGACACTGAACAAGGCTGCTGAAACTGCCTGGTTAAGTCAAGATTTTTATTATGTGACAGTATTGACTGAAGAAAACAGCAGACCAGCTCTGGTGTAAATCAATGAGCTTTTGCTAGGCTTTCACAAAATAAAAGACCTGCTGGATTCAAAAGTAAAATAATCAATTTTGTTCTACAGAACAGTTTGAAGATTGCAAGGAACAACTCCACAGCCACCCACAGTAATAATAATTTAAAGGTACTGAAAAAGAGCCAGGTCTTATTGTCAGACCTGAAATATTTAGGCTCTGAAAATATAAACACTGATGAGATGCAAAAAAATGCAAGGTCTTGATACATGATCTACTTCAGCACTACACGAAGCTATTCTGGAAGAAAAATTGAACAGAAAAAACACTCTGTGAAGGGCCCAAAAGGACAAGCAGAAGTAAATGGTTGAGATTATTCATATATGACTTGTCATCGCTGCACTTTTGACGGACAAGTATGTTTTGTTTGTATAAGAGGAAAATAAATGACTGGGGAAAAAAGTACCAGCAGATACCAAAGGGAACAGATAATGATTCTGACCATATAAAGAAAATACATGGCCTTTTTACCATCTGATTGAGAAGACTAAATGAAGTTAAATCTTTTACTAAAATTTGTAACAGATTTCCTCCTCTTTTTTTTTCCATCATGATTAAGTTGTTATGGAAATTTCATCTACAAAAGTATAATTTAAGAGATTTACTTTCTCTTAAAGTTTGGTTTACAGAGAACACACTTTCTTTGAATTATATGAACAGTTGAAACCTTGAAGAACTCTTTGCAGCACAATGTTGGTAGTGGTCTCAGGAATACCAGCTACAAATAATTCTACATCCTGTTGTTAAAACATCTGGAATTATATCTCTGGTCCTGGCAGAAGACTGCATATGTGGTGTAATGGAAATTTAAGGATTCACTAATCCAGAAATCAACTGGACAAACTGATGAGAAAGAGGATTGACCAAATTGATGTATCAAAAAGAAAAATCACAACAAGTTTTTACTAGGAATTACCTTCAGACATCACTAAAATGAGGTTAATTTCAGTTAAATGAGGCTTAGTAGGGCTGTAAAATGTATTTTACCCTCTCAAAACTAACCAGAACCTCTTCCCTTGACAAATAGCTTCTGAAAGGCACCAAACCTCACAGGATTATAAGCTAAAAAAACCACTAAAAATAAACTCTTTACCACACACATGCAGTGTAACAGCTTGATTTCATCATAACACTTAAATGCAATATTTTCCTGCACAGTATTATATTAATATGATAAAGTGCAGCCAGCCAAAAAATAGCTGAAGAGCTGCAAAGTGATTTCAGAAATTGAAAAGCAATTTCAAATGTTTGGTAAGCATTAACTTGCTCACTGCACCCTATCAAAACCAGCTGCTAGACCATAATTCTAACCTTTTCCCTTTCAAAAACGCAAGGCCTTGAAGTACTCTATTAATGAGAAATGAATATGGTAATTGAAAGAGTAAATGTAATTTTAAAAGAAAGCTCCCACCATCAAAATCTTCCTCCCTTTACACTGGCCTGTTTTACTAAAGGAATAACATGAAAAAATGTTCCTATGTAAGATACTTACTTATCTTTGCTGACAACCAATAGATTTAATGACATTTTAAAGCATTCCTGTGTACCACGTGGTCACTGCTCTCACTGAACATTCACTTGGTGCAGCTCTGGCTCATGGATGCAGAGATGCTAAGAGGTGCATGCATGTTCAGAAAATACAGTGCCTGAAATGGGTTTTACAACTGCATGGCAAGTTAAAAGGTCCTGTGTCTCACCTACATTAAAGATACCTCCCTATAGCTCTGCTTGAAGCCTCAGTGTGAAGGTGGGATTCATATCCCGAAGCTCTCCCACATCTCAAGGAGCTGCCTTAGGTTCAGACAAGTGGCTCAGAGCAGCAAAGAGCCACTGCCACTCACCACTCACACACAGCCACCAGCACCCAGAGTGGTGGAGTGAAGTGTGGACTGCACGCACCCCTCAACCCCAGGCGTTCCCAAAGTGGGCCTTTTACCTCTCTAGCAAGCACTTTTACAACCAGCTAAAGCACTGGAGTTGAACAGGGTACTGTTGGAGGTGCATTCCTACGACGAAAAGATTCCACACCACTTGGAATATACTTCAGCATCTGTCTCATGTACATACAGAGTTCCTGACCAAGAGTTCCTCTCCAGCTTCCCTGTACCCCCCTTCAGATACTGCTCAAGTGACCACGCACTGGAACAGGCTTTCCAGAGAGGGTGTGGAGTCTCCCTCAGTAGAAAGATTCCAGAACTCTGGAACTCAATTCTGAGCTATGTGCTCTGGGATGACCCTGCTTGAGCAGGCAGGTGGGACCAGACAACCCACTGTGGTCCCATCCAGTCTGGCCCATTCTGTGATTTCTCTCTTTTAACTTTCAGATCTCTCACTAGCATTCCTCGCAGCAGTGGGACAGAGCAGGAAGCAGAGGTAGCCACTTAGCCTGTACAAACTCACTTTGGCACTAGCACATAATTATAGGCTCTCTAAAGCACTTCAACATGTCTGTCTATTAGAAAGGCACTGTAAGAAAATGAAGCTGACATTGCTTGTAAATTTGTAAACTTCACTACCAAAGATCTTAGCAGTTAACAGCTTCACGCACTGCAATCTTAGACAATAATTGATTCCATAGATAAATAGACAAGAAAATTTTAAAATTATGAAGGTTTGAAGTAAAAAATGAGAAATTATGTATCATGCAAAGTTAGCATTGTTTTAAAGAAGATAACAACTACTCTTACGTTTTCCTAGGTGGGACTTCCTCAACTATCATTATGAGATGAGAAAACAGAAAACTTTTCTATCTAACAGTCATAAAACCTAATAAAATTCAAGTAACAAAGATCAAGAGGATCATATTATAATCATCTTCTATAACCTCCTACATAAGAAGCTCTAAATTGACTCAAGAGTGGGCTTCTAAGGTGAACCACCCCCATTTACCGCTTTTGAAGCATTCACAGGACAGGCTTAGAGATGAAAAATGGGATGAAATCAAATACAGACATGCCCCAGGAATGCGCCCAGTGGGCTCCAACCACTAATGGCTCTTCATTCCACACAATCTCAGAGAGATGGGATGAAATAACCCCGTGTTGCAAGGGTGACATCAGTGCCAACCGTTCCGTTTTGTCCCACAGATCCATTTCTCTTGGGTCACACCCTTTATGCACAGGGACAAAGCACGGCAACAGAACACACTAACTCTTTTTCCAAATACCTTTGTCAAGATATCTGCCACCACAACTCTTTTTAGAAGTTGTTCCAAACATGGGCAGAGAAATGCATAAAGAACTGATATTTAATTTCATCAAGGTAATATTTTAATTGTTGAGAAGTTTTGCTTAGAATTATTAAGGTGTATAAATCTATATGACAAGTTAATACTTTACAATTGTGTCCCATAGGTGAGAACAAAAGAAAATTTATTATTGCATTTAATTTATCAAAAGTTTAATAAGAATGTCATTACTTAATCCTCCCTGCCCCATAACTATAAACAATACCCTACTTCCTTGAACTTCATTCATGCTGTAATAAGACCAAAACCAAAGGCTTAACTTCAAGAAAAAAACCTAATTCTTTTCCATAATTGTCTAATGGAGTGTGAAAAACCACTTGAAAGTCTACAAAGGCTGAAAACATGAGTATGAGCTACATGTTCAAGTTTTTAGCAAGAATGCATGGGATGCTTCAGGTTTTCTTGGGACATATTCACATCTCTACTTTAAGTCACACAAGTACTCAAAAGCAGTATCTCCAAGCAAGGCACCCTCAAAATTCAATAACACAGTAAACAAAAACAGATTCGCGGATGTGTAGCTGCTTCAAAGATGACTATACAAGCCTTTGGAATGGAGAAAAGGAAGAAAATACCTTAAGTTGTGATGTCTTGTTATCCAAAAACTTTTTTTAAAAAGGGGGAGGGGGATTTTGCTAGCCATAATTTACTACTAATTCTGAGACAAAGAATAACAACACATGCATCACTTTCTCCAAGAAACCATGAAAAAGTTACTCTCTTAAATTAACAATATACCCACACCTGCTTTACGGTTTTCACATGACTTTTGCTTAAATGTATTTCACACTTACTGGTCTATTTTTGCAAACATATTGCAACCTCACTTTTGAAACAGCTCAGTTTTACTTTAGAAACACACACACATGGCAGTCAGACTACAACAGGTGAGGCAGCATACAAGCAAAACAAAGACTCTCTGTGTGTGTGCATGTATACATTTCTATATATGTCTATATGTATAAGCACTATGCTGGAACACAAGCTTTGGACTCTAGTTTTGGGATTTAATTCCCCACCAAATCAGCCAAAGAATGAGGAAGAGTTCCATTTCTCTTGATGATTGTGTGCAAATCTCTGAAACATTCAAATGCTAAACATGCATAGAAATATGAAGCATAGCTTTACTATTATATTAAAAAGTAGAGATAGATAAGACTGGGTTTTAAGGGGAAGTTATAAAAACTAAAACATTTTTGTTCTAATTCTTAGCTCTGTTTCCACATATCCCAGCACAGTGCTTGCTGTGGAATTCAGGGGAAACTGTTCCCTGTGTCTAAATCAACTTTTCCAGCTTCTCTCACAGGGATTCCTAGTCAAAAATACAGATTCAGGGAAAAATTTCATGTATGTTTTTTTGAGTACCACTGCAGTTAAATATTTTTAAATTTTTTTTCTACCTTGGGAAACATTTTTTAAAAGTTTTGTAACTTGGGAAACAAAGATCTTATAGCATCCTCTAACATCCACAAAAGAACTGAAGGAAAACAACAGCAGGGATTTGTGTTGTTTAACAATAGTAAGTCTAGTAATTGCTGAACTCTTCTCATTTATTTTAAATTTAGTGAGTATTAATCAGGATCTTGGTGCATTAATCAGTATTAACTATGATTTCAGATCACCTTTAAATTTGTAAAAATCAACATGCACTTGATCAAAAATAATTTTTTAACACAGTACCTGCTGTGACATTCTTACTGTTCTCTAGAAGAGAAAGGAAACTGAAGTCAAAGCTTTCCAAATTCTTATATTTTACAGAGCCACACTTAAGAAAAGCCTACACACAGGAAACATGTCCATGGTATCAAATATCCAAAATTTGCATTGAATGAACTACAAGATGAAAGAATTCATTTTTATTCCTCAGTAATAGAGTTCACTGATAAAAACAGAGTAAATTCCAAGAAGTCCATATTACTCTCACTGGGACAAAGTTTTCATTTCCCTTTCCTTTCCAGGTTGGTGGTTAAATAAGTTTGAGTTCTCTCAGCTCATGTCCCAGGCCTTTTCTCCAGTTAAGTACACACCAAACAGCATCTTGAAAATACTTTCTTTTGTGGCCAGGCCTAAACCACGCCCTGTTGTACTAATCTGCTCTTGGTGAAACTGCTGGGAATGCAGTGTTTCTTACATTTGGATTCCTGCCCTCAGCTCAGCCTGGCACAAAGTATGGTCAAAAAGGTAATAAGAAAGGAACATTCACTAAAACCTCAAAATTGGGAATTATAATATCCGCCATGGCAGGCCATTTCTTTACCTAAGAAGTAAAGAATCTTATCTTTTTCAGATTTTAGTGAAAGAAAAAAGTAATTTAATATTTAGGATAAAGAACATAGTGTTAAAAATGTCTTATATGAAAAAATTTGGTTTACACAAGACCTTTCTTGTTAGAAACTAAAGCCTGTGATATACAACGGCCAATTGTTTTAAAAACCCTTCTCATCAATTCTGTTTCTTAAATTATTATCCATTAAATTCAGTCCCTGCGTAACAAATGTTTTGAACCTTGAAGAGTTCTTTGGCCCAAGAAATTTAAATAAGTGTGTGTGGCAAATATCCATACTGCCAGAAGCAGCAGAAGGAAGCCATTACCGTTACTTACACAATCTATTCTCATTGAGAATGTTGCCCAATATAATTTACAAAATTTCTGTTGGAAATGCATTAAGAGCTGAAAAGCAAGCAGCTTCTAAGGGATAAATAGAAAAAATAAATTAAAAAGCTTGCTTCCAAGCTTCAAATGTTATTGAATGTCAGCTGCAATCCCTGCAGTCAGCAGTCTATAACCTTGTAAAGTCCAAAGAACACTTTAATTTTAATGTGCAGATTTCATCTGATTTTGGTTTAAGAAACTTTTTATGGATTCCATTCAAATAAAGTGACAACCGGTTCAAATGTAAAAGTATCTTTCTGTGTGAATTAAGAACATGAAGTGCATGAACTTTTCACACAAATGTATGACGTGTTCATGCACACATCCATGCACACAAGCATAAGGTGCCATTTCCAGGCTGCATTTTATTTGGTAGTGAAACAGTTTTGCTGCTCATTGCACAGCGCTCTCAAATGCTTAGTTAAACTTTTTCATTGTTTCAAAATCTTTAATAGCCATTTGTGTTCTTTACATTTTAAAACAATGAAAAGGATAGAATGCGTTTTCTCACTATAAACACAGTGCTTCTCCAATTCCTTTGTAAGTGGATCTATCTTCTAATTCCTATTTTAATTTTTATTGAAAATTCTTTTGGCACTAAAGGTCTGTACTCTGAGAGAGTAAATGCCTCAGTCTCCCTTCTCACAAAACACCTTCAAGAGGGCACTAGAATCAAGAAACACTTCAAGGTGGATCTCATGAGGTATTCTACTGATCTCACCCCTTCTCACCCCTAATCTCATCCTGCAAAAAGCAGACAGTGGCTGCTGCTTGCCAGCTCACCTTTCTAGGTAAAACAACCTAGCATCCTGCTAGCTGTGGCTCACACAAAGAATTTATTTTCATGTTCTACAAACTGAAGAGCAACTCCCTTATTGTGAACAGCTACTACTCTGAGTGTGCCTGTGTGTCAGAATTTCAGGCTACAGAGGATGTAAAGATCCTGCACTTTATCTCTAGATTGGGTATTAGATTGAATTTCACCAGCACTATGCATTGTGCACTACATAATCAAAATCACACCTATGGTGTACCAATTAAAATACAAGACCTCTAATGAAGACCTGCTATTACAACAGAGCAGTCAGTGCTTTATTGGAGATAATGTAATTTTGTTCTTTCAGCAGTTTTCATTTACATTGCTCCTTCTTTTGCATACTCTAACTCACCTCTATGAAAAGAGCTCCCTCCTTATGTCACACCTATTTGTTTAATGTGCTGCCTGGTAATCTTCACAATGCTGTGATTGCCTCCTCTTGGTGATACACACAACAGTCCATTCTTTTCCTGACAGGTTAAAGCAATCATACGCTGGGATGCAACAAATGAACAGATTTGGAGATGAGAGAAATTGTACTTTAACCTGGCCTAAGAGACTTTACATACATCACTTGAGAAGAGTCTTTGGATTTGGTTAGCAGGACAGAAGCTTCATGCTGACTGTAACTATTACATGTCCTGCTATTTTTTTTTTCCAAAGGACCTTTTAGGCATTTACTTGGAATTCTGCTTGGAGAAATTCTAATAGGTTAACGGCATACACTTCTGACTTTTTCCCCTTTCAAGTTAGTGTTGTCTCTTGGTAGCTTTTTACCCTGTTTAGGGCTAAACACTGCCAATGACTGCAGCACAAACAGCACATGTGGGTTCAAATTCACCTCATGTACTGAAAGCCTGACAGCTGACAATTGTGGGCTAAAAAAGAGGCAAAGTCAGCATTCCAATAGTAACCAGCATCTAACAGCCTTTCCCATGAACTTTCCAATCCCCCCCATTCTTTTCCATAACTACATGCACTCCTCTGTGTGAGTTGTACTTTCTTCACAGGGGAAGATACAGGATTGTCCACAACTCCAGGGATTCCAGTTGACCTTCAGGCAATACAAAAGAGGGATCAAAACAAGGCATCTTTCGATTTTCAGAAGCACACACTATTTGGATTGCCCCATTCC
>VZRN01004661.1:1813780-1846280 GCA_013397935.1 Dasyornis broadbenti | reverse complement strand
AGCAACAGGAACTTGAAAAAATAGAAAATGAAAAGTAAGTCTGGTGTAACTGAAAAAAAAAAAAAAAAGAGAGAGAGACAGAGGGACAAAAAGGATGACAATGGATGCAGACAAATAAATCAAGTGAAGTCTGGGCCTAAATGAAGCCAAGATTTTACCCAGAGCTGCACTAAAGTAATTAAGACTACAGCCAGCTGGCTATTTCAGACAAGATGGAATTGTGGAAGTTCCAGCAGAACCAGGGACAGAGGGAGACAAAAATCTACCAGCTGCTGTCTGATCCTTCCCATGTGTGAGCCTCTCAAGAACCTATGCTGATTCATTAAGAGTTGTGTTGATTGTGATACTTTCAAACATCAGTATCACCACGTATTTCCACGCTGTGACAAACTGCCCAAGGAACAGAATCCATAATCAAGGTGCAGAGGGCTGCCCCAGAGTTTTCCATAGGTGAGAGTAGTGGGACAGATAGATGGATAGAATTAACTTGTGTGAATTGTCTTTCTTCTGCAGTAGAAAAACCCTACAGACCAGAAGCTTGGAAAATACATAGTCAAGGACAAGAAAGAGCAGGAAGACATGCACCTGAAACAGAAATACTTTTTCTATCCAAATAGAAATTCAGAACTTTTTTCTTAGAATGCTAGGGGTTGGAAGGCACCATCTAATTCAACCTCTAGATGCTCAGAGACCCATCCAGACTCTTTTTTAGGTCTACTCATCACGTTATACCAGGACATAGAAAACATTCCAGCACTGACTGTGATTTGTGTGCTGCATGTAAGCATATGTTAAAAAGACTGTCCCTGAATGCCAGGAGAAGAGCTGATTTTATTCTGTAAATCAGAGGAAACATCAAATAGTTTTTGAGCTACTACCTGCAAGGTACCGATTGGAGGAATCCCCTGTGTTGTCTTGCTCAAAAGTACTGAACTCTGTAAGACAATGTTATAATGAACACTGAGTTTTAATAAGTTAGGAATAGGTAATAAACCTGGTTTAGCATTATTTGTTATGCTGATCAGTAAACATTGAAATTAAAATTTTCTAACTCCCTGTTGCCTCAAAGTCTGGCTGATTTAATCTAATAAGGACAGATCCCAGCTGATCTTGTGTCTGTATCAGAAAGCACTCGCACAGCTGGCTCTGCCAACTTTTTACTTTTTAAAGTCAGTTATCTTTGAGACAGAGAATCGCAAGCAATCCTCATTACACAGCACAAGAATAAAAAAAAAAAACCAGAATTCAAGTATTTTAAAGTTTCTCATACATCTACTAAAATGACTTCTATTTTGATCACTAAGTTGATAATGCAAAATATATGAAGCATATTACCTGTCTGACTCTCTAGAGATCAAATATTTACACTTCATGTGTATTTCTTTGCTTACAAATGCAGGCCGTTTGTCGTTTCTTAACAAATGAGTAATTACCTCTGGATTAAAAGTTACTACCAAACTGAAATCACAGCCTTTTTCCCCAAAGTACCACAGGATTAGCAGCCCTTCCTGGCTTGAAGGTCCAAGGGGGATTTCAGTCAGCCAGAAGCAAATGGGCAAAACCACATCCTGGCATGTTAGTCAAACATGTTGTCCCATCAAGACCTTGTTCCTGCCACTGGCAAAGCAAGAGATCCATTTATGTCTCACCTACATGCAGGCAAGATGTGAGAATAAGGCCCTTCAGAACTTGGTGTCCCTTTGGAAGCACTGGATCTGCAGCTGACACGCAGGTGTGTGCAGGAAGTTCCACGGTGAACGTCCATGGAAAGGGTTAAGTGTACAAGGGGAGGAGAGCAAAAGCTGTTTTAATTGCATCAGGCACTGTGCAGCTCATCCTTTAGCATTCCGTGTGCAGGTAGCCTCCGTCCTGCCTCCCTCTCCAAAGTGCTAATGAGATAACACCGGGCAATCCGCACAGGACCTGACCTGCTTCCATGCCATTTTCTGTGCAGACTCAAGTTGCTTTTTTGTTAAATTGTTGCTTTTTACAACTGCTCACCTGTGTGAGCTAACAGCTTAGTATTCCAGGCAGACACTCCTCCACAGAGCTCAAGGATTTTCTCTCACGTGTGCATTGCCCACTGGAACATTCATTCATTTTAACAGGTTCTCGTGATAGGTTTTATAATGTCCATAAATTTTGCATGCCAGCGGTTCAAAGACTGAGAATGACCAAAGTGAAGGTCTGCAGGAGGGAAAAAAGACATTCAGAGAAATCTGCATTGAGGTTTTACACCTACTGCAAGGCAGCTCCTGCAGGGAGAGAGAAGAATGTAACAATAAACTGTTAAAAGAGTTTTGCCCTCAAGCAAAGAGGAAACTACTTTCTAGTTTTGGAAAGATGAGCACGAAGTAACTCTTCACACAAAGATGATTCAGAGAACATATTAAAACTTATTAAAAGAAAGGAAGATTGTAAATTGACCTCGCGGAGTCATTGAACAGTGATAAGACATGAATTTGGAAGACTAGAGGTTGGGTAGTAGAATACTTCACATCAGAGCTGTGTGTATTTTTATCACTTTGTGCATTCTCATACTTGCAGAGTTTTGGACAACACCAATAAGAGAAAGATAAAATACACTGTAGGCAAAAATAGAAGCAATGGAGTGAACACTTTTAATATTAAGGAAAACAGAAAACACGCCTGAAAAATGCCAAGAATAATCAAAGAGAGATAGTCAAGGATGCATTATTCTTCCATCTTGCACTTAGCAAGTATCTAGGGTTTTGAAAATGCACATCCCACAAATGTTTCGTCTTATTTGCATCTAAAACATACGATTCAACAACAATCCAAATTTCTTCAGAAAAACAAGAACATGAATCAAGCCTAAAATCACTGGAAGCAGGGTACCACAGCAGTGGATCTAACGCATGCTGTAAGTGAAGCTGACACCAAGCATGAGCTCACCATTACGTCATCCCAAAAAGAAGCACTCCTGGTTACTGCTGCCTTTTAGGCAGAGCAATGGCGTCCAGGCAAGATGATCCTGGAGCTCACAAGCTGATTGTCACAAAAGCTGTGCAAAGTAGGATTAACATGTGGAAGACACACATGCTGTGAAGCTCTTCTTCTTCTACTTCTTCTTCTTCTTCTTCTTCTTCTACGGAATATTACTTACGTGTAGGAAAAAAAAGGCACTGTTTTCCAAAGGGGTACCAGTTTCTAGATGAGCTCCAAGTTTTCCATAATGTTGATTTTACTTTGCATGGGGGGGTGGAAATAGAAAATCAGATGTAGAACTTGAGATTTTTTAGGCTGAGACAAGTTTCAGAGATCAGATGATTAATGCCTATTTTGATTGCTCAAGGCAAGGCCACAAAATTACTCAGCATTCCTTAAAATGGTGAAAACAGATGACCTTGGTTTAGTTCTTAGGTGTCTACCTGAAGTCTCCAGGACAGCTTCTACATGTGCACACACACAATTCCAATGGAATCTCTTTTGTTCAGAAAGAAAGCTTTGATTGTAATTCACCACAATTTTAGTAGACAACAGGCAACTTAATCAAATCACATTTCTATAAATTACTCTTCAGGTCTCACAGGCTCCCTACAGTGCTGGATAGCTGCAATTTGAATCCTTATACTCAGTGACTATTTTGAAAAGTCTGTTAAAAACATTTATTGCACTTGTACTCAGAAACAAACACTATATGGTGGATGTGGCTATTCTGAAAATAAAGAGCACAAGAACAAAAATCAAACTAATAAAATATGTAATGGACATTATTCTTCTTTTGCAATTCATGCGAAAAAGAGGCTTTGGTTGTCCAGAATGAAAAGCTTTATAATTAAGAATTTGCAAAACTTGGTGAAAAAAAGGAGACAGTCAGCGTGAGCTTCTCTATATAGTATATTTTAGAGCAATTTCTCCACATACTAAAAGAACAATTCCTTTTAAGGAAAGAGGATCAATTTTTCAGGTGTGGGTAACTTTTAAAGAAAACAGAGAGAAGTTCTGTTTTCTTTATATTAAAAAAAAAAAAAAACTCAAAAAAAAAAAAAAAAAAAACAACCCTGGACACAAAAATAAAAAAACAAAAAAAAAAAAACAACCCTGGAGACCAAAATATACAAACTCAAACATATCTAACCCAGACAGTGAAAGCCTGAGGTCTGATTACAGTGTGTAACTCTCACACAGGTTTAAATTAACTGAAGAGGACAAACAAGGAAGAAGAGTTCTTACCACTGATGAAATGAAGGGAGGGTCTTTTCTTTAGCAAAGTAGCAGGAGATATCACCTTTCCCTGAGAAGGAGTCATTCACTAAAAGCACAATGTGTTATTATTGTGATTTTTAATTGAAATGTAAATTCTGGGAACACTCTGACCTAATTTACTCCCAGAAAAAGAGGGCAAAATTCTCATTTTCAAAGCACTATTTAGACACTTCACTGTTATCAGCAAGTCTTGGTCAATGGTCTGGGCTTTTACCACACTGCAAAGCTGACAGCATTTCACAACATTCAGCTATGGCATCTTTACACAGCACTGTTGATTGTTACAGCAAATAACTCCCTCTGATTTATTTGTTTTACAAAACATTTTTAAGAAATAGTTTTAAAATAGTTCTGAAATGACAAGGCTCTGTGGGCAGGATGCTGAATGCAGTGACAGCAGCTTCAGACTGCAGCAAAGCCTGCCTGGGAGTGGGATGTCTCCTGCAAACCTCCTCACTCACAAAAGCTTAAATCAAATCAGAGCTTCTGTACGCACTCAAAATAAGTAAATCAGAGTAATATGGTAGGAATCTGGATTGCTGAAAAATTAAACATGGGCCTAAGACAACCAACAACAACCCCATGAAAGACACCTTTACAAAGTCATTGTCTTGTTCTCAACATCCATGTATTACAAGAAATCCAACTTTCTAGGTGATATAAGCAGTAGAGGAAAAGCCTGAATTATCCTAACTACTCATCCTTCTCTGTGTGTTTTCAGATGTACAGCTAAAATCATAACGTTAACTGCAATCAACAGCCACTTTACAATGTATGTACTAATATCCTGACATGGATAATTACTAGAGCAAGATTATACAAGAAGTCTGGCACTTTCTGCAGAAAGCTGAAGAGAAAATGCAATCTAACAAAAAGGAATAAAATAATTCTGGCAGCAGGAAGATCATTTAGAAGGGTAATAATAACAACCAAAGAAGAAAAAGGATCACTGATCTTGGAAATCCATAGGGCGGGAATTAAACACTATAATCAAATTGTTTGTGCAACCATTTAGCAACTCATTTTCTTGCTGTGCAAGCTGAAGAACCACTTGAGACAGGCCATCTTGGAGAGTAACAAAGTGCACCAATAACTAACACGGGATGAAAAGAATATTGATAGCCTGTGACAAGCGGCTTCCTGAGAAATGTTTCTTAGTCAAATAGCAGCAATCATTAAATATATGAGGGTCAGACAATTTAATCTGCTCTTTTTATATGGATTAGTTTAGCAAAGTAACAGAAGAGACAATTAATGCCTCCATAGCTTTTCATGCCACGACACTAGCCCATCATTTCTAAAACAAACACTTGAAAGATGATTTCCTATACTACTGAATATGGCCACACTCATTTTAGCAACTGTTAACAGCACTGATAAGGACTGACTTTATTATGAGGCACAATTACATATTACAGAAAATCATTACAGTAAAAGCATCGACTACCTTTTAAACAAACAGATAACTAAATATTTTACATAAAGATTTAAACTCCTATATGTTCCAAACTGAAACCACAATACTGGAGAGGCTTCACCCTTTTGTGCCACTACAGATTTTATCATACAATCAGATTTATGTCTAGGGATGTAACAGTAGTATCAGTGAAACACATACAATACTTGAATGAAACGTGGTTGTTACTCAAGCATGAAGAAAAGATACATAAACATTCAGGTCAGAAGGCAAAGAAAAATAATCTTTACAGTTTATAGAAAACTTCTGTAGACTGAAAAAAAAAATAAGTATAACCTGCTTGGAAAAAACCGTATCTCATTCTACAACTTAGTAAAGAACTACACACAACTAAAGGAAAATCAGTTTAAATCTTCTGTTTAGAAAGCTAGAACACTGGTCTACAAAGAATAATTAAATGAAACCCTAGAAGAATTTCTGATAGATAAAATATAATTTCAATTTGGCCAAGATGCCAGGGTAACTCTCCAAAACCTGATGGAAAGTGTTATAAGCCATTTTAAGGCCAGCTATAAAACTCTTGCAAGAAACAGTCAACTGTCCAAGGCCACCAGAGACCAGCCAGCAGCCACAGAATCTGATCCAAGATTGCATTTCCAATTGGCATTGATACAGAAAGGCTTGACAACGTTACTGGGTTTTCCAGGATCTCCTGAAGGAGCTGCTCATAGAGGACACAACACTTGCACACACAAATCTTTCAGTACTACGCTTTTCTCAGGTGTTTCCCTCTTGGCCCTTTTTGACAGTTGTTTGACAGATGATACAAATTGCCTGACACAGATTTTAAAGTCAGATATTTAAGAAAACAAATTACAGCTGATGTCTTTGGCATAATGCTTTGTGACACAGATAGTTAGGGAGAGTGACACAGTTGGAAAATAATGTAAGTTGAAAGCGCTTGGAACAGCTCAGGATTCAAGGTGACTTTGTGCTGTAAATCACTACTTTTATAATTGTTTTAAGATACACTTTCTGAATGAGATAAAAAACCCAGGAGAGTCAACAGGTCTGTTTCCAACTGAATGTCATTTTTATCAAACCTAGTGAAACTGCAATTCCAAGTCAAAGTATGCTCATCAAAGCTTATGTAGAATCAGATTTCCCAATTAGTCTTTCAAACTTCACTCCTTTAGCATTGGTTGCTGAGTGTACATTTCCACCTCTTTTGTCTTTAAAGATAAAAAAAAATTTCTTTGAGCTAGAGAGGAAGAGCCATCACAAACATTTCCGCTTCTTTGCATACTGACATAAAGAACTCCTAGCATGCTGAGCAGAATAAAATTCCTGATACTTTTCTCCCTGGTTTGTTCAATAGTGCAGCAGGACAAGAGAGGAAAACAAGTGCGTGCCCTTGATGTTATTCAGGTTGGCAGCAACTGACCTGGTGCTATTATTCTAGAAGCTTTCTTTTGCTGGCTATACATTGCCCCAAAGACATTGGTCAACTAAACAGGAAAGCTAAAAGCACAGGTCCTCTAACTTCAGTTTTGTTGGTGAAACAAAACAGAAACAATAAAATACCACTTCCACCCCCAAAACCTACCACCATCAGTGACACCTCAAAACAACTCCTAAAAAAAAAATTAATCTGAAGACTGAGTGTAATATAAAGGAAAATGAGGCCAAAGGAGCACTCAAGAAATAATTAAGCAGTAATAGTGAACTNTTTTTTTTTTTTTTTTGGACAGGCAGTTTAAACTTTATCATTCAAAGTTTTCAACTAGCAGTTAGAAAAGAGACATAGAACACAGTACCAGACTTGTTCTACTTTGGCAATGCATTGATGCACAGACACTGCTGACACTCAGAGCATATCTTTTACTCAGTTCAAATTAATAGTAAGATGTGAATCTTGGAAGAGTACACAACCCAGTCCTACAGACACCCGTTTAGACAACTGATACATTGTGTGTTTCATGCAGAGAAGGGGACTGGGGTGCAAAACACGGATCCTGGTGTTCATCTGAAAGTTTCCATCTTCAGAATAAGTATTTAAATTTACTTTCCCAATCCTAGAACACTATTAGCTTAAAATAAGCACAGAATGCCATCACATACGGGAAAGAGTAACAAAATCTGGCCCTGTGGTGCTGTGCAATAACTTGGTAAATCTGGCCCTGCTTAAGTTTCAGTGGCCACCAACAGTGTGAAGTATTGCCCAGTGGGAGAAAACAAGGCAAATCCAGTCCAGCGTAACCCACCCAGTTTAATTAAAAAACAAGAATGGAATTAAGGGTTGCTGCAGGCAAGAATGGTAAAGTTGAATTAACATCAATATGGGAAATCTTCCATTTATCTTCCGGGAACAATCACATTTGAACATATTTATTATTGCTAAACATTTCTAAATTCAACAGTGTTAAAAAAACCATGAAGAACAGAAAGTTTCATGTTAGGTCATTAAAATGGCCTGGTTCAGTTCAGTTGCACAACAAGCTATTCATTGACTTGGGGCAGAGAGACTTCACCAGGAGCTCAGACTGCCTCAAACACCATCCAGTGGTTCATGGAGTTATTACAGGACAGCCCCTGCTCCTTCTGCATTACCCTCCCTTTGCAGGAAAAGTAGTTGCAAGTATTTCAAAAAACTGGACACACAGAAAGGTAACTCTAGCGCAGCCAAGGCAGAAAACAGCTGAAATAGAAACCTATAAAACAGATATGGGAAAAAACAAACCCCAGAAGCTACAGCTGCCATTTTAGAGCGGACTTGCAATAAATGACCTTCAACAACCTGAGTGAATGAATCAGTCTCTACAATGAGACAATAAAAGTGGCTTCTGTGGCACAACCACCATCACTGCACTGATTAGAGCATGAAATTTATATTTTAAAATTATGTACCATGTAATTCACACGCTCTTTGCATTTTAGTCCTATGTCCCTCAGAGAGCAATGTTGAGCACCAACCCATCTGCCTTTGCAAAACCCGAGCTCTGCCCCATGAATCCCAACCACGCTCACACATCTTACACACACTGAAAGAAAAGATTAAGCAGCCCTAACTAAAAGGAAGGAAGGCAACATAGCTGCTCTGTTAAGAAACAGACAAGTTGTTGATTTCTTTCTAACCACTGTTCTCTGCATCATTTGGAGAAAAGATTCCTTGGAATTACAATGTCTTTGACTGTCCTATTGTAATGTAGTCACACAAGAGACACTGTTCTTTCTGTCCTTTCTCTGCCATCTCAGAGAGCCTTGTTTTGCTGTCAGACTTTCATAAGACATTTTACAAACATATTTTTTGACTACATTGCTGTATTTTATGGAAAACTGAAAAGGAAAACAAACCGGTTTGTAAGCCAGCACCCTAGAACCTCGCTCTTTATTGACTTCAACCTAATTTCCAAAACATTCATGTAATTGTGTTTCACATGTTTAACATTGCTTCTACCCATACACTTCAAAACTTAGAGAGACTTCACTTAGACGGACCTTCTGTAGATCAAGTGTAAACACCTGCTCAACTGCAGGCGTACAAAGCATCCTATACAAATATGTATTTTGGCTCAGGTTCTCAGTTATGTTTGACTTCAGTGAAGATGTCCTAATTTACATTTTACTGCACACTTGGTCCTTTGCACAAGTCACTATAGTTCTCTTGGCAGAAAGTTACAGCCATTATTTAAACACATGGAAAACTGAGGCAGAAAATTTGAATGCATCTCTGTTTATCCATCTGGTAATCACCATTAAGATCTCAAGTACTTAGGAGGGAGATTTTCATCAAAGTATACATCACTATGCCATTATTCCTAACCCATATATTAGGTAGGGTACTTGCAGAGGAAGTTAGTTAACTTAATTTGTTAGAAAAAATTATTTCAGAATTTGAGAGATGCATTTCCAAACACAAAACTCAGGTGTTTTCTAATTGTATTTGTGTTTCACTATCTTGGTCCTAGAATATTCTGACAGCTGTAAAATAAACAATCTAAATAATTATTAAAAGAAAGGGCAACATATTATTCTATGTCCTCAAATAATCAGAATTTTTGCCAAAGAAGCCAAACCAGAAATATAAGAACCCAAGACACGAACAAGCTTTATAAAAAGAATTCATATCTACAATACTCTTTTATGCCAGGAGCTCACACATTCACCCCAGCTGCTGACACACAGGAAGCGTGCCAGGGACCCCAATGGGAATGCTTATCTTAACCAAATGACCTCGTACCCAGTGAAGGTTTAGAAAGAGCCAACACAGCTCATGAGATCCAAGTAACCTGACAGAATAACCTCTCACTTACGCAGGTAACGAAACAGGGTTATGTCAACACACTCGTCTTGAATTTAATGCACCACAATTCACATACTGGACAGTCTTCATGAGATAAATCACATTTTTAAAGACAGTTATTCTTTTGTTTACATATTATGCACTCATAAAGAAAAAAGGGTGTGAATCCAAGTACTAAGAAGTGTTCTCCAGTGAATAGTTGTGTTACTAACAGGGACCTGAGAGAGTTTCTCTGTGTAGGGCTGTGAGGAGAGATGTGCAGAGAAGGTGGTTCTCACACCCACAGCCTGACGGCTGGCACACTGCAGGGCAGGCCCATGGCAAAGGGAATGTTTGGGTACCCTGCACAGTGCCAGAGGGATCCTCAGATCCCATCTGCCCAAGCCACAAGATCATGGCAAAGGAGACGGTGCCAGAGCTGCCCAAAAGGTAACAGCAGGAAATATGTTTTGTTTCAAAGCCAGGAGACAGTATAACCTTTACAAGAGGAGAGAGAAAAAGAAGCACAAGTGACTAATTCAGTAAGTACAGTTATATCCTTCACTTTTACATCAGCAATATTTGACAGCAGACAACTTCTTCATTCCCCAAGCCTCAGAGAGTAGTCAATAAGAACACACAGGTTATTCACATCTCAAATTGCAACAAAGTAATCAGTTACACCATCAACAACAATAAACTAGTCAGCTATATTGGAGTTAAATATTCCATTGGAGCAAATACATACATCTAACAGCTGGTAATTCGTACTGTTAGCAGCTTCAGGAAGAAATCATCACATTGTTTGTTTACATGTTAGCTGATTTCTAAGTCTTCAGCAATATGATTTTTTTTTAAAATGGGAAGATAAGAGATTATACAAAGGTTACTTGGTTTCAAATTACCATTTTCCTACATGAATATGATGCTACAGAGTAGTTTCCTCTGCCGCTATAAGTTATCTATAAGCATTTACGCAGTATTTCACTTTATTCACCCACTTCCATGCTTCCAAAATCTACTGGGTATGCTTGCAGTTTAGGAGTATGAAAATCCTGCTCAGTATAGTTGAAAACATGAGTATAAATGGGTGATTGTCCACTGGTACAGTTTATCTAATTCAATAGGACTGTTTCATGAGCTTCACAGGTTAGTAATATTTTCTTCACACAGACAACAGTATAAATGCTTTGGTGTTTAGTTTGGCAGCCTAAACAATCTCTTCTTACATTGAAAAATTTTGCAACAACTCATTAAAAAAGCTGAAATAAACATAAGATACTAGGAAATACTGGTGGCTAATGACTTACTTCTTTGAATGCACTGGCTTTTGATACTGTAAGAACAGATGATACAAAGCATATTTAAGTAGTCCAACAGTGCCTGAAAGAGAAGAACAAACCTTTGTCAAAATTCTCAACAGTCCAAATGAGTTAAACTCATCAGTGGTACAGTATAAACACTTGTATATTCCAGATTTCACACAAGCCCTTGTGTTCTAGGGACGTACACTGCAAAACAGCACAGCAACAGCAAAGGATCCCATCAGGACTTCCGTATTTTGCTGAGCTCCAGAAGGAATCAGGTGTTGCAGCCACCAAGACATGACTCTTCTCTTGCTTACATCTGTTTTAAACCAGCACAAATAAGAGGGGAATCAGGGTCCCAGATTCCCTTCTTATTTGTGGGACCAAGTCACTGCTGAATTTGGGCAAAATGCTTAACTAATCCTCACTAGCAAAGTCCCTTACTTTGCTAAGGAGATAAAATTATATCTATTTACTTTAAGAGAACTGCTGTTGTCCAATACTTACATTTATAATATATTTTCGGAGTCCTAAATAAATGGTACTATTGAAATAAAAAGCAATACCACCCTCTTTTGTCTTGAGCAGCAAGCCAATGTGTAGGGAGCTCTCTTTCCATTAGGAGAAATTGATGATAAAGTCAGCTCCTTTGGCACAAACAAAAATGTTGTTTCCCTGAACATAAGAGGAATTAGACAGCTGGAGATGGTTTCTTTTCTCTTAATTCTAAGCTTTCTTTTCTCAGCATTTAACTTAAAAAGCTTTGACACTTTTCTCAAGTAAAGCCTACTGGTGTTCATGTGGTTCTGACTGATGTTTTTTTACTGCTTTTCCTTTCTCCTCACAAGCTGTTTTTCCTGCATCATTCCATCAAACACTTGTGCTAAAGTAGTACTCTACAAAGCCTCTCTGTCTGCAGCAGCCAGGGAGGCCTCACGTGTGTCTTTGTTTTGGGCAGTGTCACGTGTAGGGGGTTTGGTGAAGCCCCCAGTGTTTCGGGTACATGGCTCAATAAAGGGGCTTAATGACTTCTCACTTTCTGAAATGGGGGACACTGCCAAAGGCCCCACTTTCAACCTCCAGCAGCATTATCAGCAACATGATCAATTACTAATAATGGCTATACAAAGGCAAACATTTCCTGGATATCCTTAAGTGAGTCTTTATTTCCTTTTTCCCCTCTTGTAGATGCTTCATGTGTTCTGAACACTACACTGATATTCCCAAGTTCTCACCCTGAATTACATCCACTATGGTAAAGGCAGCTGAACATATTCTTTAGTACAAGTTCAACTAGTGCAGTATCTTGGGCATGGTTATAGGAAAATCTGCTTTTTAACACAACAGCTTTGACAACAGTATCTCCTACTACAATTATAATATTGTAAATATGTTTTAGCCGGGATGGCTTTACCCTCCACAGGGATACCTTTCTACTGGCAAAATGCTTCATTGATTACCTGCCTATGTACAGATAAGGAAATGAAAATATGATATACTGGTATCAGCAGCAGCTCAAGTATGTCTAGAGATACATTGTTTTACTTTCACTGAACCAAGTGAAAGCAACTTTTTTCCCCCCCACCTAGGACATTCAACGTATATTAAAAAAGCAAACTTCTGCTTTTGCAGCTCAAATGAAACATATTTAAACAGTGCCTGCAAGAGATTAGCAAACATTTGCCAACACTCACAGAGTACAGCTTATTAGTGTTACCTTTAAAACAGTTGTTTTATTTTACTTCACAATGAAACCTATTACAATTCCTAACTCAGGGAAAAGGGAAAAAAACCTCAAAGTAACTTGTTTTATCTTCAGAGGGAGTTTTGCTCCTCTGCAAGAACAATTAGCACCATTAGATTCCTAATAAGACTGGGATATTATGTGGCATTGCTCTTGGACAGATTTTCTAGTGACTTGTACGTGAGATTTTTATTAAGTACGAAAATCAGCAAATATGAAAACATCCTTAGGTTTTAAATCCCAAAGACACAAGAAATACTTCCTTTAAGCAGGTGTGCCTTCCTAGGCAGCTGTTTAAGATTAGTAAATTACAAGCTCAGGATTTTATTCTTAAATATGGCTAAAGAATAAACTCTTTAGTCTGGCAAGTTGGAGTCAAACTGCCACAATGAGCACCTGTTGAGAAAGCCCATTATTTGAAGCTGGGGGTTCTGGGTGAAAAGATCACTGTGAATTAATTTTGATTGCTTCACAAAACTCTCCATAACAAATGGTCTCTGACAAGGGTATCAGGGGACTTCCATTTGAAGGGGAGAAAAAAAGATTTTGTTTCTAGGAAGGTAACATAATCTCTGCAGTGACATTAAAACACAGCAGTGGCTGCACTTGCTTGAATCTCTTTTCTGAAACACATTGTATTTGCTTAGGTTACCAGGTATTAGGTTTTGGGAAGGAAAGGAAAACCAAATGATATCAAAATCCTATCTAACAAGCTGGCTAAAAAGAACAGGGCCAGAGATCCACGGATCCTGGATTGTTAAGGCAGTTATTTGCTTGCAAGTTTAATTACAGACACATTTCTGGGTGTCCCAGGTTGCTATACGCATTGCCAAAAAGGAAGAGGAAGAGAAAAAATCAAAACAAAGGTTTTGCAGTTGACTAAATAAATCAGCAGCTTTCTTGTACGAGCTAACTCTAAAAGTAAGTTAAAGTAATAGTAAGGATAATAAGAATCTCTGGCAAATGCTTCTCTTGCTTGGTATACAGGTTATTGAATGAAACAGTCTCTGTATCTCTGAAAAGAAGTTTCCATCCAAAACTTACAACAGCACTACCTGTCTGCCACCCCCTGATTAAATCTAAGGCCAAGCTTACCATCTGTTTGTGCAAATGAAAAGCGTAATATTCCACCAACTACTCTGCATGACCACTTAGGGGTTTCCTGCAAAAAGATTTTCAGTTTGTCCAGGGCTTATTTTTTGAACAAAAAGAATCACCAGAAAGCACTATGTTTTTAGCTAATAATCATGTTCCAGTTGACTTTATGTTTGATTTGTCAACTCTTAGCTGTTAATTTTACGTGAGTTACAACTTCTGATTCCTTCAAAAGTGACTGTAAAAACTATATCCATGTGAAGATAATAAAATGCTCATAATGACTTCCTTTTCTATGTGTGTTCTGGCAGTCTGAATTATGTCATCATCAGGACATTAATTGCACCTACACAAAAATTTGGATGCATCTGGATTCATATGGGTACCAGAGGCTTGTGTCTATGGCTAGCAAAATCACTGCAGCCATAATAAAGTCAAAATGTGGCCACATAGTCTCATAAATAAAAGAAAGAGTAAGTAAATCAGATCCTGCACTTAGTTAATTTATGGTTTATCTAGGAACCAGTCTGGTATTAGACCACCAGCCACATAATCTTTCGAACTTTTGCAGTATCTCTGTGTTACACTACAGGGCGCACAATGGCCACCTGAAGAAACAAATACTGATGCTGCTGCATTTCTTTCTAAAGCCCAGACTGATATATTGTCATAATCCCAGAATAGAAATATTAGAAGAAGTCTTCAAGCAGTGATGCACTGCCATTGTAAATAAAACTGGTAACTTGACCTCTTTGAAGTTGAACAAAAACTCTGCATTGAAAAAATGTGTCAGCTCTATGCCTTTGACAACACCACAGTCCTGCAGCCCTCATGTTCAGCTCCTTCCCTCCCAGAACCTTCCCAAAGATGGATGCACAAGGGAGGAACTGACTGCACAGAAACTGCCTAGCATAAATGACTTCTATTTGAACCATTTGAGGTTTTCTTCTACCCCAGTTTTTTCCTACCCAACCCCAGCTATCCTATATAACCCTTAAAATTATCATATATATCTCTTCAACCAACAGATTTATTCTCCTGTTAATTCCATTGTTCATCTAACATGAAGCAAAGGGTAAAAGTTAAAAAAAAAAATCCCATCGATGTTTTTTCTTAAAAAGACATAGAGAAAAAGATGAAGTCTTTCTAATAATGTCCCTGTGATTCTATTATAGCACACAACACACACTAAAAAAGTATGAGCAGTGGGAAATACATAATATATCACTTGCTTCTTTTCTTCTTTTCTCCAAAATAAACTACAACTTTCCCATGTTGAAAAGTTCTTCCTTAAGTTAATAAAATCTGTCACTTTCTATAATGGTTGATTTGAAGAAAGTCCACAGGTGCAGTATTCTGTTGTTCACAGCTTGGGAAGTCAAGGCTTATAATAAAAAGCCCTCTGTGTTATGGTCCTCCTTCCCCATCAATTCACATCAAGTATTATTAGAATCATCTGCCACCTCAGTGGTGCTTCCTCTGTGCTCAAACTGCAGAAGCAACAATGACATTTTACTGCTCTGCAGGTGCTGCTGTGTGTGGTCACGAACACAGAAGTGTGGCCTGCTATTGTTCTGCAGCAGCACTTTGATCTCAAACACAAAAAGCCACAGAGCTGCCTGCCCTATTCATTCTTATGCTGGGCTGATACCAAGCGCAGAGAGAAAGAAGAGGTGACAGGAGCCGGGCAATCCATAATATTTATTTCAACAAATGCTTCAAATATTTTTAAACATCATAAGAACATGGCTCATTAAACTAAAACAGCCTTGAAATTGTGTTATAAAACCACAAAACAAAAATCAATACTGCTGCTGAAAAGGAGGTAATGAAATATATCGAGTTGGTTGAAAAGTGGCTTGTATGAATCATAATATTATTATGTGCACATCGCTTCTGCTCCCAATACTTAAAGTTAACAAACCTAGGGAGTGTTTTCTATCCCATCACTTAAACAGGTGCTACAAGGTGGTATTTATCAGTTATTTTCCAGACTTGATCCTTCTGCCATAAATAATGCTGGGATACAGAAGGCTTAGTAAAAGGAGATCAATCCAATGCATATTTGCTACCTGAGCTTCAGCTGTTGTATTATTTCACAGTCTGATCAATACTGTGCTCCACAATAGCAAGGAAAAAAGCCTCAACATCACCCTGATGAGTCACTGTAGGTTTATTGCTGAACTAGAAGGAGGTAACATTTTCGATTTTATAAAGACTAAATTTGGTAGCAGCATTTAACTACTATTAAACAGTTTAACTCTCTATTTCAAGTCTTTTGCAGTAACTTGTCCAGACCTTCAGCAGTTACATAAACTCTTCTGGAATCAACACTCCCTCTGGTGAAACAAAATCCTGTGAAATATTATTTAGAACTCTCTCATTTATTTTAATCTCAGTTTACTGGTCTGCAAGTGAATTCAGGGAAATCTGGTACTTAAAAATATTTTTATGCTAACAAGCTATAGTGGCATTGATATTTTCCTCAAGAAAAATCAACTCTAAATACATAGAAACAATAAAGAACAGAAGGAACAAAAGATTGAATAGTAACAAAAGATTGAATAGTAACTAACTGAGACCAGGCAAAGACTCAGCAGCTACTGGTAGCCACTGCACTCTCACCCTCCGGAGAAATAAACCCCAAAATCTGCCAAACTCTGTTTGTAATGTAATCAGAAGAGAGTAAAAGCTTTCCATACTGAAATTAGTTCATTTAAAAGGACAGTGTTATATCCACACAAGTCTTTCAAGATGAAATAAAAAAGAAAACTATATATCAAAAATCAATTGAGAAAGGGCAGAGGGAACTAAAAGCAGTTTTTAAGACTTATGCAGAGTGCTTAGTTTAACTATTTCCACCAAAAGAGAAAATGCACACTATAAACGGAGTCCAACCTAGGCTCTGGGAAGAGAGGAATACAGAGCATAACCTGAAACTTCTGTATATCTGATTTGCTGAAGAGAAACAAGGTCCTTGATTTAGGACAAGCTCATCCAAAACACTTTCATAGTTGCCACTGCTGTAGCCAAAACCTTTTCTGCACATCACTTCTTATCCTATGAACATTAACAGGGCAGACTGAGCCATTTTACTGCACCTCAGTCATTTCAAAGCCTCCTGTACTGGAGATCTGTCCTAGTAGATGCATCTCCATCCCATCATTTTAGACAGTTATGGTGGCACTGGAAAGGCTCTAGATGTCCAATCACCATGAGAGAACAAAAGCTTAGTTTTATACCTAAGCAGAAAAGTCTCACTTCCTGCAGTGCGTGAGCTTCTAATCGCAGCTGGGTGATGGTTCTGCAGAAGCTGAGGAAATGCCATCCTGTAAATGAACATCTCAACTTCCCTTTGGCATGCAGAATGAACTAGATCCTCCAATCCCAGCAGGGAGTCTTTCCAAATTATGCTTTGATTTTACTGCTTAACAGGAGGAGAAAAGGTGCTACAGCTGGTAGCTACTGATATTTAATCTTACATTTATTTTTACTTTATTGTTTTCTATTTTTAGTCTTGTCTTTCACCAGTTCTACTGCTATTAGAACCTTTTCCAGTAACTGTCAACATTACACAGAGCCTTAACCCCTGAGAGAGAAAGAAAGAAATGAGGGGGAGGAAGACGAGAGACAACTACTAATCCTGAAAAGAGCTGTATCACATCATCACAGGACTCCCTGCTACTTCAGAGCCCTCTACAATATCTAGCTGTACAATAATTTCATTTGCTTAAGGTCAAACCTCCCCAAAATGTTATTTGGAAATGCAGCAGCCTGAATTTGACCCTCCTACAAGGGCTAAGAATGTACTGCACACATCCCCCAAGTCACATCCCATGTCAGCTATGGGTACCTGAAAACATCCTGACTCCATCAGCACATTGCCCCCACTATTTGTATACATAAAGACTAATCACACAACAGACTAGTTTATTTCCTTTGATAACATTAAAAAAATTTGTATCATTACTTTTTGTGGGGAAACTGCTGTCCAGACAGGGCAGGAGGCATTAGGATGATCTCTGTGTGTTTGTCTAGGATGTCAGCTGGTAACTGTCCAGTGTCATGGGACTTGGGCCATGATTTTAAGTGACTGTGTGTCAACACATTTTAACAGCTTGATTATTAGAGAGGGTAGCACTTTCAAAAAATCATGATTCTTTGGGATGATTTAAATTGAAAATTATATAAACTGGAATAGCAAAATAAACACTGAATAACCTTCAAATTTAGGCCAAATTGCAAAAGAGGTGGGGAGCTAGGGAGTTAGAAATTGCTGGCCATATTCTTGTTAATGCTGTCAATACCTAATTTTAAACTATAAAGTCCTTCAATATGCGTAGTAGAGCATCAGAAAATATTAGAGACTTGCACCAAAACCAGCAGCTGCAGAGGATTCCAATTTGCACAGTTTGCTTCACTGCAGTCTCCACTACCCACACTTGCCATGAGCCCTTTCGCATCGTCCTGCCTCACACTCTACCCTCAAATAAACCAGAAAGTCACTAAGGCAACAAATCTGGCCCTAAACTGTCACTCTGTCTGTTATCCAGCATTTTTCTTCTGATTAAATATGACCTTTATAATTCCACACACTTTTTCTTACCATTTTTTTTCGTATATGGGAAATATAGAAAGAGAGCTGATTGCCTGAAGTCCAGGCTGAAAGTTATCTGTGATAAATATCCCAGAACTGGAAATCAGCTCTGGGTACCTGTTTGCAAGGCAGCAATGTACTTGCTGTTTCCTTGTACTGTTCCCAAGGAAGGGATGTCTTGTTTACATGGAAAATTTTAAAATATCGTGGCTACATCCAATAGTTCAGCAAAAATACAGTATCTCTTGAGACCTTTGCAAAATCTGATTATTTGGTCATACAAGTACAGTAAAATGTAGGTGTGTATAATACAGGATTAACTTTTAAACTTCATCTAATAAGCGGCAAATAATGCACTGAGGTACCAGCAGAACATTTCCAGATGTTCCAGTAGATGCTGAAATGCAAAATAGCAGCGTGTTGGCTATTTTATAACCATTTCTATTCCCAGAGAGTGGCCATGTATGATATACATACATTGTAAAAGACCAGTGAGGACAGTTTCCTATCTAAATACCCAAAATATGCAAAAGTTAAAGGTAAGGAACTGTAGTTAGTACCATTTTACAAAACACATCAGGAGATTAGAGCAACTGGCCATGGTCACCTGTGCCCAGAACCAGAGATGAAACTTCCATTTACTAAATTATCCCCTTGCATTTTAACCACAAGCAAAACATCTACATAAGCCTCCAAGGTTCCAAACCTCTCAGAATTAAAATGTAAAAATTTAATTCAACAGTGCTAACAATGAAGGAATATGTGTGCCCCAAGCTAGTGCATACTTAGATAGAGACTGAAAACAACAAAACCATAGGCTTTGAAACAGCACTGATGCAGGAATTAAATTCCAGTA
Organism: Dasyornis broadbenti; assembly: GCA_013397935.1. Classification (NCBI taxonomy): domain Eukaryota; kingdom Metazoa; phylum Chordata; class Aves; order Passeriformes; family Dasyornithidae; genus Dasyornis; species Dasyornis broadbenti. The sequence goes on along the minus strand of VZRN01004661.1, from coordinate 1,826,752 downwards.
TTGTTGTTAACTTTTCATTTTCACTAATGGCTTTTAAGAAAGCCAGACATTTTTCCTCAGTCCATTTTACCTTTTTCCCTCCATTTGACAAATATTGATTTTCATTTCCTCCGAGTTTAAGTGCATTGAATGCTACTGTGACTGGTTTGTTTGCTTTTTTGTTTGTGTCCCAGCTTTATTGAGGATGCCAGCATGAATGCATACAGCTTTCAAAAGAAGGAATTGGTTTAATAACTTAAGATCCAGGAGAGAACACAGGGGCCCAGTCTACTTTCTGTATAGGTCATGCAAGAAAAGTGACTCTAGGTGCCTATCTGATGTCAGTATGGAGGTTGCTGAAGGAATAGCCTTAGTGTTTTAAGCTGTTACTGCTGTGCTCTGTCACAACAGGAAAATTATGGAGTGTTCTTCATCCACTTCAGTGCAAATTTAGGCATACTTCAGAGGCATTTTAAGCTGAGCCTATTTTGTATGCAGTTGTCCCTTTAGGAGGCTTGGTTTGGAAGGTAACACCTCATGAAATTCTGGCTCAAACAAGCCGTAGCTTTATGAACTCTTTTCTGCCTGACTCACAGATACATAAGCTCAACCTCCTTTTGTAAAATGATCTCCTTAAGCTTTGCAAACCTGCCCAGTACATTTTGGACTCTTTCCTATCTTAAGGTCTTGTTCACCAAATAAGTAATCACCCAGTCTTTGCAGAGATATGAATGAAAAGTGCTTACAAGATCTATTCCGCCCATTCAAATATGGAAGGAGGAGAAAATTCAGTAGATAGGAATAAACATCTGGACTGAAGGGGAGAGAAAGTAACACCTTAAGCAGCCATATCCAGCACTACAGGAACTGTCTGTGCAGCACTCAAGCATTCTGCAGTGCTAGAAGCAAAAATAAGTTCAGATGACAGAAGTAGGCGTTAAGTTGTTTTTTGTGTATCAGCACCAGAGGTCTGTGCTGGCATTAAGGGTTCCCCACAGCTGAGCTGGCTGGTGATTTAACCATCACAGACAGCCCCGTTCTCAGCAGCAGCTCTGATACAAGTTGCTGAGAGGACTCAGTATTCAGTCTAGACAAGTAAACTGACACATAAACCTTTGAAATCTGTTCTCTATATCGTTTGCTGCTCTGTGGATCCTCTAACCAGCAGAAAGATAGAGGTTCATATGAATGCACATTTAGTACTGAACATGTTTATCCACTTAGTTATTGTACATATGAAATAAATGTTAGCTTCACTATGTATTAACTGGCATTTTAAAATCCTGATAAAAGCAAAGCAGTTTAGAATCATTCACTGCTAGAAGAAGCTGATTTTCAAAACAGGCAGTGCTTTGAAAAAATTCTTAACATCATTCGTCAGATTAGTCTCACTGCCATCACTTTGGAATTATTTTTAAATAAAAAAATGAAGAAAAAAAAAAAAAGAAAGTAGTGATGAGTGTGGTTAAATCCATTACAGTGTGCCAGTCCATTTTTTGCTTTCCATGTTCAATTCTAAGTAGTTCTCATGTTGCACCACCTGATGCCAGGTGCTTCAGGGCTTCTGCTACACCCACCTGACATTGTGATGCTGCATTTTAAGACCTTTAAATAATGAAAATAGACCTTTGCACTTCAGCACCGTGCTGGTCAAGAGAGCTGTCTGTACAGATGATGTGAATGCCTGCTAACATGGAGAGACTTCTTACTTTTGAAATGAAATGACACCAGAAGTTTCAGGGCTGATCTTTCCAGTGAGAACCTTCCTTACCAGCACAGGTGACCAAGTATAACATGGGCAAAGACATGTTTCTGGTGCCCATCTAATCTGATTTTAAAATCCTTTCCAGAAGTGACAGTAACTTCTGAAAGTTAAGAGGAGCTTGCAGTTTGGGTTAACCAACTAACTGCTATAAGAAGAAAGACGGCATCAAGTTTTTACTTTGCAGCTCCCCACTGGGAGTTGTCACAGGTGCACTGATACTCTGAGTCTTACAAGATGTTGGCCTCACTCACACACAGGGCATTGCAGAGAATGCCTTCAACCCTCACGGGCATGTTCTTCACCAGCTCCTGCACTGCTAGACAGACCTCAGCACTAAAGAAAATTCCTTTTTCCTGTTCTCCTGTTTGCACTCTACTGCTCCCCTTCCCCTATCACTGAAAAGTTTTGCCTCTTAAGAAATTTAGCTTGTGGATTCAAAAATACATGTCTAAACTAAAACAGAAGATAAAATGGAAACTGAAGAGAGTTGTGGTAGGACAAAACAATAATATAATTTAAGCCAGAAACGTTATTTTAGTCACTATCATTCCTACACCTCATTACCTGTAAAATATTTCAGCCAACGTATGTGGTTCAGGGCATCCTGGCATCCCACGTCCCTGGAACAAGATCTTCCCAGGAAGGAGCCATCATGCTCCCACCATCCTCCAGGCATCTGCTAGGCCACTGTTGAAGTGACACAGGGACTTGCTCAGGGTAACCATTCCAATATTAATGTAACCTGGATGTAAAACCTGGAAATAACAAATCAGACAATCATAAACACAGCTATCAGTAACTCTGTTCTCAGCTGAAGTCCCATACTATCCAATTATTCCTGTTCCTTCCTATTTAGATTAATATTTCCAAGTCTCTGCTCCTCAAGGTTTTGTCTAGAGATATGTACTTATGTAAGAGACTGTGTTGTAGGTGAAATCTTTAAGTCATTCTATTTCAACTCGGCAATTAGTAGACATATTGCTTCCAGCTTGTATAAATAACTGTACCTACTTACTTGCAAAACATTATTTTAGCTTCTGTCAACTCATATTCAGGATAGAAGGAAACCAAATGAAAAGATGCTATTTTGATTGGGGAAAAAAAACCCAAATAAACAAAACAAACAAAAAAATAACCAAACAGAAACAAACCTGGAGAACTACTGAACACTGACAGGGAAACAGACCTGCAGAGCTACGGAACACTGGCAAAGCAACAGCAAAAAAAGAACTGTCATGCTACAAAGTCACACCTCTTGCCAAATAACACTGGCTTCCTGTGCAGAACCAGGTATCTTGTGACTTCAGGGCTCTCCAAAGCAGGAAGCATGCCCCAAAGAAAAGGTCAAAACAAGCATCAACCCTTGCATTTTGATGGTCATCAAATATTCTTCACAAAGCAGGAACAAACCGAGGCATTTGTTGCCATCTGTAACTGGGAGGGCTTGTGATCTGTCCCTAAGTCTCAAACTACAGCCCAGCCTAGGAAGAAACACCGAAATTCAACAGACTTTTCCCTGAGGAAAATGTTTAGGACTCGGTCGTCATCAGCGCACGAAATAAGACGGGCGAATTGCTGCTTCCTCTCCCTTCTCACCCCTGCCTGGCCAATACAGAAACCTCATTGCTGCCCATCCCATGGGCGGCCCCGATTCTCTCTCTCCACTTCGCCGGTGTTGCGGGTCCTTTTGAGGAGCCCTTCGCAGCCCTTCACTCCGTGTGCCCCGCTCCATCTCCCCAGCGTGCCCCGGGACGGTGAAGCGAGCACCCGCCGGGCTGCTCCTCGGCCGGGCTGCTCCGCGGCCGGGCTGCGCGCCCCGCCCGAGCATCGCGTCCTCTCTTCCTTGCCCCGCTCCAGCCCTCGGGGAAGCCCCGCATTTCCGGGCCAGCCCCGCATTCCTGGGCTGGTGCCTCATTCCCGGGCCGGTCCCGCAATCCCAGGCCGGCTGCTGGCAGCGGTGCCCTGCGGGAGGGGCAGCTCCGCCGTGTCCCCGGCCAGCACGGTCCTGCCGCTCCGCCGCGGGCTCTTCCCAAGCGGGGAAGTTTCACACGCCATTAGCCAAATTTTTAAATAAATCACGTCTGTTTCTGGGTGAAGAAAATTACTCGGGATGATTAAATGATTGCGTTGAACGATCGCTGGCGCTTAAGAGAAAGCAAAAAAGTATATCAACCCACTCCACAGTGCTTTATTATAATGGATGATAAAATTGTGATGGGCGAGACGAGAGGGGGAGAAAAAAGGGGTGAGAGGGGAAAGAAAACTTTGTTGCTAATGAGAAAAATGAGGCCGCGAAAACAAAACCGTAAAGAAAAAAATCTATTCTTGAATAAGGATTAATTCAGTGTCTGTGAATAGGAAACGCTGCGCTGGGTAATTGCAGCGAGGTAGCGCGGCTCCCAGCTGCGAGGCGACGCGGGCACCTTTGTGCGCTTGCCAGGACAGCTCCGGGGAGAAGTAACTTCCCCCGGTCCCCACGGTCTGGTGTCGAGTAACGGGAAACTTAACATTCCGCGTTTCCAGAGTAAATTATTTCCTCGCCCCCCCGCCGCTTCCCCTTGCAGGAGGCCAGCCGGGCGCTCCGCCTGATGGGGCGGGGAGCCCCGAGCCCGCCCCAGCCTCGCACCCTGCGGGGACAGGGACCACGTTCCCGGCCTCTGCAGCGGGCTGGCCTCATCCGCAGCACCGCTCGGGGCTGGCAGGAGAAAGGGAACAGAAACCTGCAGAGCGCGGGGAGAACGGCCCGGCACCCTCCGCGCAGCAGGCGGCACAGCCCGGGCACTCACGGCACCCATCCCTCAACTCGGCACAGCGAGCAGCATAGCCCGGGAGCTCATGGCTCAGCCCGGGCACGCTCCCTCAGTCCAGCGCAGCCCGGTCACCCATTCCGCAGCCCAGCACAGCTCGGGTACCAATGGTTCCGTCCTCAGACCGGCGCAACCCGGGCACACTCCCTCAGCCCAGCACAGCTCGGGCATCGATCCCTCAGCCCGGCGCAGACAGGGCACCCTCCCTCAGCCCAGCGCTGAGGGATTGATGCCCGGGGCGCTGGCCGCTCCTCCCGCCAGCACCCACCTCCGCCGACGGTAGCGAAGGAGGCACGGAGCGAAGCGGCAGCACGGCGGGACAGCACCCCGGCTCACCGGGGGAACCCCAGGCCTGCCGGGTGCCTGGGCCGGGAGGGTGTCCCGGGGAGCCTCGCCCACTGCAGCCGCCGTCCCCTGAGGGAAACGCTTCGGGAGGGCTGGGGCAGTACAGGGAGTGTCGGCCCCGGTGGGGGCGGCCGGGCTGGGCTGGCGGAGCGCATCCCCTCGGGCCGCCGCCCCTCAGCCGAGCCGGGGTGCGCTGTGCGCGCGGCTCAGCTCAGGGAGCAGGCTGGGGGGAAGGCCCCAAGGTACGAGAGAGAAAATATCTTGTTTGTTTTTTTCTGTTTTGTTTTTTTGTTGTTGTTGTTTGGTTTTTGTTTTTTTTTTTGTCGCCCAAATAATGCCAAGTGCGTACGTTACCCAGCGGCAGGAGCGTCCGGGTGCCCGGGGAAGGTTCGCGAATGCGGGGCCTGCCTGCCCCGGGCGCGGCTTCCCTCGGAACCTAAAGACTGCACTTCCCCGTGGGAAGAGGCTCCGCGGGCTGAAGTTAAAGGCAATAATGAAACTCAAGCTGCGGGAAGGAAACCCTCCCGGAGCGCTGGGGGCTGCTAACCCTTCCCTGGCAACTTTTCTGTTGCACAAATATCAACTCGGTTTAAAAGGAGAATTAGTTAGTATTTCATTGATAAAATCATCAAAATCCTTTTAATTTACCTTTTTCTGAGACCAAAAGGTGACTTAAAATTCTTAAATATTCACATTGACAAGCCAGCTGGCTCTAGCACACAACTTACATGTTAACAAAAATGCATATCATGTAGCAGGTGAATCATCACATTCGAACAGGAAAAGTCCTAAAGACATGAAGTCCAAGAGGTATCCAGACTACAGCGTTAATACGCAGGATGCATAATCATAGGAAGGGGAAAAGTCCTCAAGAAAAGTATTTCTCACCCCAGCTCTTCAGTTGTAAATGCTCTCTGATGCCCAATTTGCAACTCAAGCTAAGGTGGAGGAAAGCTAACTGCTTCTTGTTTAAAAAGGTGGGCTACTCAATGATCCTGAAAAAAATCCCTTAACAAAAAATACCTGAATTTTGGAATTGTTAAAAAAAAAAAAAGAAGTCACATGGACACAAAATTGGCTATACCTGATGGTGTTTTTGAAGGCATAATTTGAAGGCAGCCAATCTGATTTATTTTTCAAAAATAGTAATGTAAAGAGATAAAACTCTACTAGGTGAAAATATTGGGCTGAATTATGTTTGACAAACTCTCACTGAGGTTAATGATCATTGCAGGTGTTTAAGGGAAGCCAAATCATGTGCAAGGCCAAAGCAATTAGATTTTGTTTGGTTTGTTTTTTTTACAATCAAGTTATAAACCCTATATAGTATATGGAGGCTTGCAAGTGGACATCTTAACACAGATATAGCAGCGTAAGCATGCCACAAACATACAATCTCATAAAATAAAATTAATATCAAATATAAAGCATTTCAACCAAATCAAGCCTTAAACGTAATAAATTATTTCCTTCAAAGGAAACTTACCTAGGCTCAATAAGGTCTTTGCTAGCAGCATTTTTTTTTTAATAAACAAATTAAAAATGCCAAAATATCTACAATTTTATGAGAAGGAGGAGTTGAATATTTAAGGAGAAATTTCCCACTATTAGGGGGTATGAAAAATATACTAGCAATTAATATGCAATACATATATGTATACCCATACTTACAAATATAAACACACACATACAACCTGGACAGTTCATGTTAACCAAGGGAAAGGCTAAATAATACAAAGTGATTACTAAATACAGGTACACTTTAAAAACACAGAGACAGCGAATTTTTTTATCTGTTGCAAAAATGTATTTGATTACTCGAGTAAAATTACAGTATCTCTGCTGTTAGTAAGTATTAAATGTTAAAGAAACTGGACCTCTTTTCCTTTCAACTTTCCGAGAAAGTGCATGTAACAGTCCAAGGTTCCCCCTGTCCCCCCCGATGCCTAATACAAAATAAACAAACACTATACTTGTTCCCTTGGTCAAGGAATAGGGCTTGGTCTTGTAAGGAACGTATGTACATTTTAATGAAAGTGATGTCTTATTGTATATACAGGAGCATCTACAGTTGTCCACGGAAGTTGTTCAAGATGCCATACTTAGCAGCATTGTGAAAGTCCAGCACATTTTCTATAATGAATATACCTACAAGGCAAAATGTTACGTCTCAGTTTCAACTACCAAAACAACACTTCAGTATCTTCTCTAATAATCCGCGTGCTTATTACTGTACAGAAATGTATTAACATTTAAGACGACTCAAGTAAAAAGCACAATACAAATAACAGTTCAAAACGGAAAATGTTAAACCTACAAAAATTAAAGCAGTTTTAATTTTATAATAAAAATCAAAAACTGAGCTGTGTAAAGGACCCACACTGTTCAGTCTATATTCTCTCAGTCCTTTTCTTAATTCTGTTTGGAAAAAATTAAACAATGTGTTTGCTGATAAAGTTTCCAGCAGGATCAAAGTGTACATTTATATACAGATTTTTATTAGAGATCTAATGCATCACTGAGGCATCGCATCAATACCAGAGTTCGTGTTAAACTGGATATAGAAAATAAGTTAATGCCAGAATAAGATCACCTAGCAGAACAGACTTGCAACTGCCATAAATGTTACAGCAAGTTTACAGCACTCTAGTCGATTAGTATTTAGTTCAAAATACGGGAGACCAAAGTTAATGCTTGCATTTGTTTGCAAAGCAAGGTTATATCACTAATAAATAAGCTCTCTTAGAACTCTAGAAGTAGAACATGGTACAAAACAAAGTCTTTGTAATGTTGTAGCCTGCAGCTTGAAAAAAAGCAACCCTAGGTTGCACTATTTGCAGGAATGTTATTTACGGAGTTTTTTTCTAATTTGTTACAATTTCTTTGTTGTCTTCCACGAAACGCGTAAAACGGAAATTAGTCCCATTTTCATTGCTTGCCATTTTCTCCAGACCAGCTAGAGGTGCATTGGGTTCTGAATTCTGGAGCTTCTCCAGGCTTCCTGTCAAGCCACTGATGGGAGAGCTGCCACCGTTGCCCAGGCCCCCCGGTGCTGGAGGGATGCCACCATTCTGGATGACGGAGATCTCGTTGGTCTTCATGGCCAAGCCATTGGAGAGTGCAGCTGCATACTGGTTCCAGAAGCTGGATGGGTCGCCATTCCCTGACCGCGCAGCCAAATCCTTCTGAAACATTTCTGGGAACTTCACAGGATTGCCTCCTAGAAATGTCATGGGGCCATCTACAGAAAGTCGTCTGCCTCGTCTTGCAGGAGTACTGTTCCACATGTGGGTGCCCATGTGAACCTGGAAAGAAAGAAAGGAAGAAACAAACAAACAAAAAATAGAGGTTGACAGGGATTTCAAACTTATTTTGATCACAGAGAAGGCAGGAGTCCATGAAAATGTCCAGTCTTTTTACATAATGAATGGCATTAAAGCCAGAGGATACAGGGCTCCATTTCCCACCCGGAATAATAAACTACTTCTAGGTTAGCCCATCACCATTACCCAGAATAACCTGCTCTCCTGCGGAACAATGCATTGCTTCTTACTCTTTTTTTTATTACATGTATTTAGTTTATAATGACTTTGCATTATTCTGTCAATTGCAGATGGCTGCTTTCAGGGCTAGAATTGCTATGTCCACTTTCATTGCAATGGTAAGTATTGTATCTGACACCCTTTACCCTATAAACGTCCTTTTCAGACAGGCAGAAAGTATCCTTTACTGATTGCTCATTGGAGAGCCTCGTGTAAAGACAGAATGGCCTGAAAGTAATTATTCATCTCACATTACTGGCAGCAACCTCTAGAGAAATACTCTGTCAACAGAAAAATGTACACAGTAAAGTGCTCAACTGGTGTTCTAAAACTTAAGTATATTTGCTTTTTCAGACACATATCAGTAGGAAATGTTAGTTATATAATCAATTAAAGTAATGCCCATTATTTCCAGAATTATGTTAATAGTTCTTTTAAACACCCATCTTACATGATCGTTATGAAAAACAGCACATTCAAGAGGCCTTTCACTCCTTGAAGAGGTGTGTGAGTTACAAAACACATTTCTCTGTTAATTAATACTCCTTACCATCATTTGGCTGTTCCGTTTCACACTCTACATAGGCAGTCTTTGCTGGTAGATGAATTTTAATTAAGTCAAAACAGCACATGCCTCAGACCGGCTGCCAACACGAGCACTCAACAAGAGGCCATCTAGGTCTACCAGAGCTGACTAAACACACTGTCACACCACAAACACCCAAAGGCACTACTGCTTGCAACATTAAGAGATGTCAAAAATCAAACACCCCCCAGCAAAGAGAAAATGAAACCTAAGAACAGCAAGAGGAAAAAGTACCTTCAGATTGCCTTTTGTTGTGAATGCTCTTCCACATATAGTGCAGGCAAAAGGTTTCTCACCAGTGTGTGTCCTTTCATGGATCTGCAGAGCACTGGAAGAAGAAAACGTTTTCCCACACGTGTTGCAGTAGTGCTGTTTCGGAGTTCTTCTGGGGAGAGCAGGGAGCAGCACAGGGGACGTAGCAGAGGACAGTGGCCCCGAAGCAACTAGACCAGAGGGTGCTTCTTTGCTGTCCTGAGGAGAGCCGTGCACAAAGCCGTTAACCTCAGTCTTTATGAGTGATGACAGTGTATTAGCAGGCATAACTGCAGAGTTCTGATTGGGGCCGATACTGGAGTTGGGCTCAAAAAGCTGTGATGGTAGATCTCGCATTTGATGTGTCAACATATGCTGCTTCAAATTACCCTTTGTGGAAAAGCCACGATTGCAAACTGTGCAAATAAATGGTCTCTCTTTGGTATGACTTCTGTAATGAATGTCCAAGGCACTCTGACAAGCAAATGTTTTGCCACAAATGTCACATGCGGTGTTTTTAAATTTACCTCTATCTCTGAAAGGGAAGAGCATACTCAGGGACTCTTCTTTAATCATTTTATCAGTGTTACTAGACGTCAAGTCCAAAGCACCACTGTTAGCAGGGGTTGGAGACAAACCGTTGGCAAACTCACTTGGTAAAGCTCTTAATGGTTTCTCTTCAATGCTTGGTGACTTGTGGTAATCGTTAGTGCTGTTGGATGGGGACAAGGCCTGCATGGAAGAGGTAGACTCTGAGACAGCAGGGCTTCCAGCACTTTGGCTTTCCATATCACCACCGACAGATGATGAGTCATTAGTCAAAACATCCGCTTCTACCGACCCATTTTCAACTGACTTTAGGCTTGCCTGAAGTTGTTCAGCAAGTCCAGCATTGATCATCTTCATCTGATTTTCCAAAGCAGCAATACTTGACATTTCCAGGGGCAGAGGGGAAGAAGACAAGCTGTCTTGTGATGCATCCACAGACTTGGGTGTATCTGGCACGCTGCTGTCAGGGCAGTCTTCCATATTCTCATCTGAGAAGTTGTCTATATCATCAAAATTCTTATCATCAAAAGATCCCGTATCTGATTCCATTGACTCAGGATAGTTTTCTGTCACCGGGGTGTTGGGGATCTGCCCTCCCATGTGCATTCGGATATGCTGCTGTAGCACAACGGCGTTGGTGAATTTTTTCTGGCAGATTGGGCACGAATGTTGCACTCTCAGTGGGGGCATGGCACGGTGGACACTGTAGTGAGTCTTTAAGTTGCCCTTAGTAGTGAAAGCACGACCACAGATTTTACATTTAAATGGCCTCTCTCCGGTATGCGTGCGATAATGCATTTTCAGCGCACTCTGGCAGCTGAGAACTCGGTGGCAAATGATGCACTCGTTAGGGTCGGTCGCCTTTTTGTCAATGTTTTCTACAAGTTGCTGCAATTTTGATGTTTCAGATGCTGGCGTTGAATCCAATAGTCCTCCAAATGGAAATTTTGCCTTAAATTGCTCTGACATAAGAGGCATCAGTGGATTTGTAAAAGTGGCGACACTGCTGGAGCCCGAGTCTGCTGCTGGGGAGCTCACGGAGCTGCTCATGTTAGTGATGGTGTTCGTGTTTTGAGGGTTTTCTTCTGTTTTGCCATTTGAGGTAGGCAACGCACCAGCCTCTACCTCATCAGAAAGTCCATTGGAAATTTTTGATGTGGGATCAGCTGTTCCCGAGTCACTCTTGACGGAGCAGGGAGGGCTAGCAGAAGGATGGCTAATGGGAATCGGCTGAGGCTCCTCAGTTTTGATGAACGGGGTCAAGCTTGGAATCGTTGGTGGGAGTGGCAGGCCAACAGAAGTTGTTAGGGTGGAGAGGACTGGCTTGCTGTCCAGCCAGCTTGTGACAGGTTTCTCCGGTGGTATAGACATCCCATAAGGAATACCCGTGCTTGTAGGAATATTGTCCAAATGCTCTGGCACTGGGTATGGATTCATTTGAATATGAGGGTATTTTTCTTTATGACGCTGAAAGTGGACTTTTAAGTTTCCCTTTGTGGAGAACCTGTTTCCACATATGTTGCATTTAAATGGCCTCTCGCCAGTGTGAGAACGTAAATGAATCTGCAAGGCACTGTCACTCCCAAACACTTTAGCACAGAACCTGCATTTATGCTTAAAGAATGCCTCATCTGAATTACTTTTTGCTTCAAATGCAGTTACATTTGGTGGCTTGCTTTTTCTTTGCTGTGCCAAGGCAGTCAAGGAGTTTAAATCCTCTGCAGGTGTTCCAATATTGGACAAGGGACTGGAGAAAACAGAGTTACTAGGGGTGGGCTGAGGTAGAAGTGGATTAGATGCAGGACTTAATAAACTGCTTATTGCAAAAGCTGGTGAAGATGATGCTGATACTGGTGGGTTGTTGAGCTGTGAGCCACCAATAGTTGAAGCCACTTTTTCTGAGGACGGTGTTGTAACTGCTGCTGCCAATATGTTAATATTTGGAGAAGAGCCACTATTGGATGGAATTAGAGTGTTGCCAGGGTTGCTCTGAGGTAGCTGTATAGGGGGTAGCTGTTTCACACCACTGATGCTGGCAGATTGACTAGCAAGGCTTTGTGCTAATCCAGCTGCTGCAGCCAGCTGCTGGGATAAATGGGAACTTAATGTGGACAAGGGGTTGGCAGATGTTCGTAAAGTACCTTGAGAAGGGCTAGAGGATGTTGGCATGTCTGTATTTTGGGTAGCCAACAACAATATTTGGTGACGAATTTGTTCAATCAGTTGCAACTGATGGATCTGCTGCTGCTGCAATGCCAACAGTTGCTCCATCAGGGCAGGGACAGCGAGTTTGCTGCTCGATGCCCCGTTACATCTCGCCTCCTGTGAGAACTGTGCTACTGCCACTTTAGTACTCTGCAGGTTTTCAATTATTACATTACTATTTATCACTGAAAAGTTGCCTAGTGTTGTCAGATCCCCTATGTGAGGTAGAGAGGTTGTTACAGCTGAGGTACCCATTGTGGAGCTGTTACTGCTTGTAATACTATTGTTGACACTCTTGGAACTGCTACTGCTATTGTTAATGCTGGAAGCCTCCACATCCATGGATTCTTCCCTGTCAAGTTTGTTATGCTCTGAAAGGTCACTGCAGTCTACTTGATCTGTGTTATTAACTGTGTCATTCATCTGTTCATCAGGATTATCAGAAGGAGAACTAGGAGGGAAGGTTTCAGAAGGAGAAGCTGGATTTTCATTCACAATTAAAACTAATTGATTTTTAGTACAATTCTTCTTGTGTTGCAGGAGATCTGATAATTCAAAGAACTCAGCACAGCACCTGCCACAGACATGGGCGTCCTTGTTCTTAGTGGTTCGATTTGCTTGACCCTTTTCTGTGTCTCCTAAAACATCAAAAGATGATGGATTAGNGGAACCAACCAGTAAATACAAAAAAAAAAAAAAAAAAAAAATCTGCAGGACATTTTATTTAAAAGTAGTAGTTTTATCTACCACTCTGAAACAGACTAAGATTGCACGTGAAAATAGATCAAAATTCCTAGTTCACAAAAATACGTCAAAAGCACCGTTTAAAACTGTACAAGGGAGTTTTAACAATCCTGGTGTTTTAGATGATCATTTGCTTCAGATAATCCATCAAAATATAAAATACTATGAACTGAAGGCATTGGAGCATAATGAAATTCC